>BCKM01000001.1:266517-287644 GCA_039545415.1 Udeniomyces megalosporus | reverse complement strand
AACGTTTTTCCAAAATCGGATCGGAGGACATCGCAAGAATTTGAACTCACCCCTTCATTCTTTGCGGGGCAAGAAGATAAGCGATTTCGTATGTTGAGATATTGCAAAATATCTCTGAAGCGGCAGGGAGTCTGCATGATGGAAGTAGTGTGCATCAGAACAAGAACACGAGTGGGATTCGGGAAGTCTTCCGCTGTCGAGGAGACAAGAAAAAAAAAAAGCCTACTTACACGTAGAGAGGGATCTGAGCCCAGATGGAGATGGGTGATACCTCGTCGCACTTGGTAGCGAAATAACCGCATGGTGAAGTCTCGTAAACTCTCCATTGAAGGATGGCGGAGATGGCCATGGCGAGAACGCAGAGCATGTAACCAAAGACGATCCTTCGGACGGGCGAGAAGTTGTAGCCGAGCTTCCTGATGAAAGGGTAGACAAGGTAGCTGATTCGTAAAGGAGGACCGGTATGTCAGTAAGTGGTGAAGACGATGTTGATTTTTGGTAAGAGATGGGGAAAGCAGTATTGCTCACTTCATGATTGGTACCAAGACGATGATGGTGATGGAGTTGAAGTTTTGTAAGAGATCATTGGGTGCACCTCCCTTGGTCTGTGAGACACAGCGAAGAATTTGTGCCATCAATCAGACAGAGGTTCTTGCGAAGACTAGACATGCAACCAAACGCACCATGACACCTCCCATACTGTTGAGGATGGAGTCCAGACCGGTATTGCTCAATTGATAGATAGGAAGGAAAAGGAAAAGCTGTAGAGGAGAAGAGACATGAGAAACGGCAGCGAAGTAACAAGCGCGCGAGATGATGGCCTGGTCCCACGTACTCGGCAAGCAAACAGCGTTCTTTTAACCTCGACAACGAAATCGTCATCCCAAGTGACGTAGCTCTTAACCACGTCCATGTTGGATGGTTTGGCCTGATGGAAAGGTGGAATCAGAAGAAAGTCAGCATCCCACTCTCTCGTCGTCAGACTGACGTTGAACTGAATTAACCTTCGCCCAGAAAGCTTCAGTATCTCGTTTGACAAGCTGCTTAACTCCTGGACCAGCCAGAACCATCTTGAAGACCTTGAAAGTGTCGGTAAGGACGGTACCTTGAGGGGGGATCTTGACGATTCGACTGTTGCACCACCACAGCGTGAGAGGCATCTGAGTGTAAATCGATCGTCGATCTGTGAGCTTCGGAATTCCATCATGCAATCGATGGAAACAGGTATCCAACGTACAATGCAGTAAAGAAGCCCCGGGATCAGCCAGCAGAGCCAGAAGCCTACATACTTCTCAGCGTAAACGGTACCAATGGTGCAGAGTGATCCAACGTTGACGCTCCTATGAATGTCGAACAGGTGACATTTGGTTATGCGTGCAAAGTGTGCGATATGACAGTTCAAAAAACATACCAGTAGTATACCAAGAGCATGGTCTGAGTCGTAACCCCTGGGTCGACAATGACCTTTTCGCCTGAAGGAAGAGTCTTGATCATCTGACGCTTAACAGAGTTCTGGTCTCCAATGAGAGGGGCGACGTTGGCTTTAATCGCTCCAGTACTGAAGGCAAGGATGATGACCGAGATGATGAATGGGATGAAGGCCTTCCCGGTAGCGACGACGGACTGAAAGTGGTGGGTAAGTCAAGAGCATAAGTGAAATTTCTGAATCGACAATGTCAACCGAAGAGGCACTGACTGGGATAGCAGAGATAGTGAGTAACACATGAGCACCAAATCCTATGGCAGTTCCGATAGCAATCGTCTTAAACTTCCCCCATCGAGTGTCGGCGAGGATACCTCCGGCGATGGGAAGCAAGTAACTGTGCGGGTAGAGGGGTTTCAGCTCTGTGTCTCGGCACTCACAAAAAAAAGCAAGAACTAATCACCTGAGGAACTGGAAAGACTTGGTGACAGCGGACGCAGGCTTCAAACCCAGACCGAACAGTCCAGGAACACCTTCTCCTTTGACGTTACCAGCGATGGATCCGGGAGGAAGGGGTCGTTGGAGAGCATTATTGAATGTGTTGGAGCAACCATCTACATAAACACGTTAGATGAAGGCCGTAAACTAATGAAAAACATTGTTTCAAGCTCTCGAACCAACTCACAGTAACTCGCCCGTTCAGCAAACTCGCACTGTCGGGGAAAGAGGAAAGGTCAGGTTGAGTCAAATTGAAACGCGACCAGCAGTATCATGTTTACATACGAGGCAAATAACGTAAGCACTCCAGGGAATCGTTGCGGAAACCAGCTGATCATTGAAGAAGGAAGGCAGAGAGGGAGTCAGTTCAACGACATTCATTGCGTCTCGCGACCCCTTTGATTTCTTTTTTCTCTCGCCCACTTACTCGCAACCTCTTCCGCTCCTCATCAGTCGGCATTCTGCCATCCTCATCTTCACCATAAACACGATCGTCTTCTGCAGCGACTCGGATGACCGGAACGATACCGTCATCTCCGTCGCTGCCCTTCTCGTGCTTGGTATCATTGATGCCGTCGTCGGAGTTGTCGCGCTCATAAGTTGGAGGAATGGCAAAGGTGGGATCGGTCATGACTCCTCGAGCATCTGCTCGTCCAGTCTCGTAGTCGACAGCAAGACTAGTAGCTGAAGATAGGAGGGGGAAGAAGCAAGGTGTTGGACAGCAGATAGAGATAAGGAGAAGAAAAATGTTTAGGATACAATCTACTCCGATGTCGTTTGCTTAACTAAGGAATGTAATCGTACCCATTGGTTGAATTTGTTGTGATGTAGATGGGTGGTGATGTCTAGAATGAAAAAAAAGAGGACGGCGTTCTACTCCGCCGAGAGCCCCCGGACCCACGCGTCCAATTGTGATCGGTGGCGTCCTTGGCGAGCGATCTTATCGGTTACTCCCGGTCCGAGCTGGGACAGAGTTCGCTTCTCACCAATTTCAATCCTCGATACAAGGGAAATAGAACATTGGATTCATCCCGAGCACCGACAAAGTTGAAAACTACCATCAATTGCGTCATCAGAGCAAAGATCGTCCTTCGAAGGTACGGTATCGCGTTATCAGAACATTACATGTGTCCACTCTGTAGTACGATAGGACGATACGGGTTTGTTTGGATTTGACTATCAGCGTGAGACGATGTGCCGCGAAGCGAAAAAAGTGAGATAGTGGCGTTAGAACCAACGTACAATCGCTCGAGGCAGATAAGGCTCTCCGATGAACCGGACTTCCTCTTCAGTCAGATCAACCTGAACACCCGCTGTGAGATAAGTCCGTTCAGCCGACTATCGCAAGAGCGTACGGGTGATAGATGAAGACCGTCGTACCGATAAGATCCTCCAGGTGTTTGAGAGACGTGGAGCCGATGATCGGCGCCGTCACTCCAGGAGAGCTACGATGGAACAAGGGAAGGAGCATCAGAGAAGTCTGACATCCTGCGACCCACAAGCAAAGATGGATACGAACGCCATGGACCATCCCAGAGCAACCTGGGCCATCGTGATTCCGCGTTGATCGGCGATCTGCTCTACTCTGCGTCGGATTTCTTTGGTAGCCTCATCAGGCTTGTCGAGGCCTCGGCCCTTGTATCCTCTGTATTGCGGAGGCTAGACATCTTGAGCATCGACGCGTAAAGGACGACCGAAGATGAACTCACGGATCGGACTCCGTCCTCTTTGTCGTTTCGGTAGAAGATGCGGGCCGAGTAAGTGCACCTGGTAGAAGTGATGTGAGCGAACAGTCAAGTGCAAATGATACGAAGTAGAGGGGTGGCTTACCTCGAGCTAGGGGGGACCAGGGGATGATGCCCACGCCGAGCTGGCGACAGAGCGGAATCATTTCCCTTTCCTCCTCGCGATAAATGGCGTTGTGGAAGTTCTGCATACTGATGAAGGGTGTGAGTTTATTGTTGATGGCGTATGCCTGCATTGTATGGACTGGGTATCGTGATATGTACGATAGATCAAGTCGACGTGAGCTCCGGCCTACGGCACAACGGCTTGAATAGAGGTAACTGACACTGGTAGGCGTAGCATGAGCTCATTCCAATGTACCGGACCTTTCCCGTCTGTACAACATCGTGAAGAGCCTGCATGGTCTCTTCGATCGGAGTGTCCGGGTCGAATCGATGGCATTGAAGAAGGTCAATGTAATCGAGTCCGAGTCGTTTTAGGGACCTGATTAAGTTGAATACTCAGTCAAGTGCTAGCAGATCAGCCAAGAGCTCCACAACCTACGCGTCGACAGAAGCAAATATATGCTAGGGTAAGACCACACGATTTAGCTATGCGGGACGAAGGAAAAAGACCAAGCAAGAGGGAACCAACCTTTCTGTTCAATCCTTGCTGATTCACGTAGCTAGGATCGACTCAGAGGTCAGCTCGTGTGTCGATGTATACAACGAGAATATCACACGACTCACCCGGCAGCCTCGTTCGCGGCTCGACCTTCGCCAGCAATCTGTTCGCCGTGAGTTCGCTTAACCAGGTTGAAGACCTTGGTCATAACCACGATATTGTCCCGAGGAAGTTCATACTTGGCTATGGCCTACGAGTAACGAGGGTCAGGACCGACCATGTAAGACTCTTCTTCAGGCGAGCGAGATCGAGCTTACCTTTCCGAGGATGATCTCCGAATCACCGTTGCTGTAAACGTTGGCAGTATCGAACGTGTTGATACCTAGCTCATAAGCACGGAGGATGTGAGGGAGAGATTGTTCTTCGTTGAGACACCAATCTTGCCACTGAGGAGATCCGTATGCTTCAAATCGACACAAAAAGAACGGAGTTCCCCTCGGTCAGCTCCGCGTGCAAGAAAAGGAAGGAAATGACAGTGCCTACACATGCATCCCCTGCGATGGCAGAAATCCATTCAGAGTCCCGATCAGTCATGTTCCTATTGAGGTGGATGATCATTCAGAGGGACACTTACAAGATAAGCTTGGACACTTTGAGTCCCGAGTTGCCGAGTCGGACGTAGGGCATCTGCAGGGCAGTCATGGAAGTCGATAGTGGGTCAGAGCGTTCGAACGAGCTTGTAGGTATCTTCTGAGTGTACCTTGTTGTTTGATTGGACTGGAGCAGGCATGACAAGAGTTGTCGATGAAGTGTGAGGGGAAGCGAGGTTGAATCGATGGATCTCGACAAGGCGGTTTCCCCATTCCGGATAAAGGATCCGAGAGGGAGCCTCCCGAGTCGCCTCGCTCACTTTTTCTAGACAAAGCAAGGCGAGATGGAAAGAATGGAACAGGGAAGATAGTCTCATGTAGGCATGTCCATTCAATCTGGTCAGAGTCTCCAATCATATGTATGAAACGACACCTAATTTTCCAAGGATCAGAAAACAGACGTACAGCGGTCAGAAAGATGTCTGAGAGCCGTCTGCTGGCCTTGTATCCCTTGTGCTCTCGCAGCTAAGTGCATCAGTATGCGGTAGAATTCGAGCATCTTGCTGATCTTGCTTGAGAGAAAAGGAAGGGGCGAGGTCCTTCCCCTTTTGGGTTCCTCCTTTCTCTCCTCAGGCCCGGTCGAGATTAACACGTGAAAGCCTTCGTTGAGGATCCAGTCTTCAGCAGAGGATAGTCGATCGAGTATCTCCCAACTACTGCAGGGCATCATGGCATTTTCCTTTTCCGGAATGCAGGCGACAGAAGAAATTGGGGCTTTAGGTTTTTGCGCTTGCGCTAGAGGCGAAATCGTCTATGACGTTGTGATTTCCGGCACTCGGGCCTCCCTTTTCAACCAGGGTAATCCAAGCGGTCGTCCCCTTTCCCTCACGTACAATCACCTTACCTCCATCATCAATTCTCGATCTTACCTCGTCCACAAAACCCAGCCAACAGCACCCTCTCTCTACTCTCACATCATGGCCGAAGTCAATCTCCTCCCTCCTGTCCTCTCTGCATCCAACTTCCCCCCACCTTCATCCGACTTCACCTCGTCCGAGCATCAGCGTCGCCTGTCCAACCCTTCGCAATCTGACAACGGCGGCCGGTTTGACCCCGAAAAGGCATTCGGTGACTCTGGTCGGCGGGGGAGTAGAAGCGCGAGCGACGCCAGCCAGAAGAGTTCCGGAGGAGCTAGGGAGGAGATCAAGAAGGTCGCCTCCTCAAGGGAGGGAGGTCTCGGCGAGACGGTCGAAGAGGAGGAGGACAATAAGCAATCACCTTCTGGAAACGGTGCGTCTCGTCTTCATCATCGTTTCGAGCTCGGGTCGGAGGTCGCTCGGCCAAGGGGGAACAGACAGAGAAGGAGAGGGAGGCCATACGAGGGCCCTTTCCGACCTCCCTTGCTCTTCTTCCTCCCTGTTTTACCGGACACGGAATCAATTCGTCTCTGACGTTATTTTTCTTGTTTTCTGTTCATAACGTGTTCTTACAGCCGAACCAACTCCAACACCCGTTTCCAACGACATCATCAACAAGGCAGCTCCTCTCCACATAAAGGTCGCTCGTGAGATTGGCACTCAGCAGATGGCCCTTACTCCTGGGTTGGATGACACTCCCTTCAAGTTTGGCGAGTCTGGCAAGACGGCGTTCTAGCGCAGCTGAGGTCATTAGGAGTTGGCGATGGTAGAATCTCAATGGGTCGGACCGCAGGGACACATCGCCCTAGGTTTGGGACGAAGGGAGGGATTGCATCGAGGAGTAATGCTCGAAATCATCTGGTGTATCATTATGCGCCTCAATCGATCAATGTATGCGTCAAGTTTGTCATAATAGTGGGGATAGCAAGTACATGCTTGGAGTCAAGCAGTGACATAGAGTCGTGAGGAAGCACACTGTCAGCCTTCGATAGAAGCAACGACTACTTTTGATTTCTGGTCGACCTGAAGATGCCCGCCGCGAGAACACCAACGACAGCAACGACTCCTCCCGCGATGGCCATACCGATGTAACCCTCTGAGAGCACAAAAATGATGTGTCCGAGTCAGCGTCTGAATGGAGGAAGGGTGGAAGAAAACCACGCATACCCTTGGCGACGCCTGCCTCGATCAATGAGTTGAGACTCTGAGCTTGCATATTCGTAGGCTCTTTACTCAGTAGTAGGTCTGTAGTAGAATTAACATGGTCAGATGTCAGCTCTGAGAAGGCAGCTCTGACCGAGGCAATACAGAAGGCGGCGGGCAGAAGGTCCTGACCATTGAACCGTTTGGCATGATCCCAGTTTCCGAGCTTGTAGTACCCAAGCGCGAGGTAGTATAGACACTCTCTGCGTCGAAGAGGTTCAGCAGCGTAGATCTCTATCAAAAGCGAATGATGGTTTGGGCAGAAGCATAGTCAGCTTGCGCCTGGGCGTCACGCGAGGATCAATATTGCTGTGATCTAGACAGTCTCTGTATCAAGATCACGAGATACAGAAACACGACACCAAGACGACTTCAGCCCCCTCCTGAGGGAACGAGGTGGCAGCTGCGGCGTCGAGTGGATCTTGCCCGAGAGGCCGCCCCGCGTTGTCCCTCATAAAACCCGTGACATGTGGATAATGTGTATCTTGATCACACGCAAGACTTGACTCACCTTGTAGTAACTTGACACCTTCCATTTGTAGTGACTTTGCGTCGCTCTTGACGAGCCCCCAACTATAGTTGAACTTGGTCTGGACCGAGACATGCGAGGTGTAAAGCTCTTTCTCGTACTGACGCTTGAGAACATCTGTGGGAAGTGATCGCACACGGATCGATGCATTGGAAGAGGTCGAGGTTCGGAAACAATGGCGTCAAGCAATACCAAGCGGAAGTCGTGAGCAGACGTACGTGAACGATGACCTAGGCGTCTTGAGCGGGTCAAGAAGCTCACCTAGCTCTTGGTATGAAAGGGACTGCTCTGCATCTGCAGCGTAGGGGAGATCGGTAGGCATGATATAGTATGAAGATGGTCGAAGAGCGAAGATAGGAGTGGGTTCAGGTGGAAGTCAATGTGGGCGAGAGCGTTTGGCTTGGGAGTGGAGGGCTCTGGTCACGACGATGTTTCCAACATGCTCAGTATTGATGGCAAGGAAGACAGATGAGCATTCAGACCTTGTAGACATCCGCTTGGGTAGTCATCGAATCAACATCACCGGACATAAGCAGAATTAAAAGCGCGGTCAAAACGAGGACCCTCCAAAGAAGGGAGACTCTGCTTCTCTCCCTCGACCACAATCGTCTCTCACTTTCCCCCCGCCCCTTGTCTTCCGACCTTTCCTTCCTTGAGCTCCCACTTGCCACTCTAGGCACTCACAGTCTCTACAAATCGACACTCTCACCATATCTGCCCATACAACGGCCATCCTTCGCGCCTTCTGAAATCCTCGTCTCCTTCCTCGCGACTTCTCAACAACAAAGCACAATCCTCTTCAACCAACATGATGTTCTTCACTCCCGCCCTTGCCTCTGCCCTCCTTCTCATCCCATCTCTCGCTACTGCCGGATCTTCTGGTCACGCCGCTCGAGGTGACCACGTCGCTGCTCCTCACAAACACGCTCGTGCCGCTCGAGCAGTCTCAGGGGTCTTGACCAAGAAGGCCGAAATCGCTGCTGCTCTCTCCAACGAGGCTGAGAAGCGAGGAGAGACTGTCGATGAGCTCATCAAGAGAGGAAACGAGGGTGCCAGCGGCGCCCGAATGACCTAGTGAGTGTCGTCAAGGATGGGTGTGCATCATGGAAGCGATGTATTTAGGAGCACGCACTGGATCTGGCACACTTTGCGATCTTTTTTCTCTGCGAGGCCGACACGAATCCGTTGCTGACTTGAGTCTGACATGATTTCATCTCTGTAGCTACGACACCAGTGTTGGACTTGGCTCTTGTGGAATCTATCGTGCGTTCACGCGTCACTGACGCCTCGTCGAGAAAGCGTTCTTTCTCTCTAGCGCGTCGACCGTATCTAATTCACTTCCGCTTGCTATCCCTCACTCCCACAGACGCACCCAGCGAGTACACTGTCGCCCTCAACTCGGCTCAGCTTGCCCTCTATGGGTCCAACTACCCCTCACCCGCTTGTGGTTCCACCATCACGATCTCTCACAATGGAAAGACGGCGCAGGCTCAAATGTCCGTCTACTCGCTCTTTCGCGTCCTCTTTTTTTGTCCTTTCTCTCCAGACAAGCTGATTGACGGTCCGACTACTATCTTCCTCAATCAGCTGGGACGAGTGCCCTACCTGTCCCTGGGGAGGTTTGGATCTTTCGCAGGGTCTCTTCGAGCACTTCGAGTCGACCGACGTCGGTGTCTTCCAGGCCGACTGGTGGTACGGGGGAGGCGCTCCCGCTGCCGCTACGACCACCAAGAAGACCTCGACCAAGACTACCCCTGCTTGGAGTACGTTTATTTTTATTTTTATTCTCCCTCGTCTTGGTCGCTCTACATCGAGACGTACTGATCCCTCTCCTTGTCGTCTTCAGCCCCTGAGCCTACCACTACTTGGACTCCAGATCCCACCCCCACCTCGACCTGGACTCCTCCCACCAGCACCTACACTCCCCCTACCACGACTTGGACCCCTCCCACGACTTCGTCCTCCATCTACACTCCCCCCAGTAGCTCATCCGAGTCTACCTCTTCCTCTTCGTCGTCATCGTCTTCCTCCTCCGCCTCATCCTCCGTCGTCTCCTCTTCGTCCGTCGTCTCCTCTTCCTCGGTCGTCTCTTCCTCGGCTTCCTCCTCGAGTTCCTCGTCTGCTAGCAGCACGTCCGAGGATGGCACTACCAGCAGCAGCAGCAGCAGCAGCGGATCTTCTTCTTCGGCCAGCCGACCTTCCTCTACCCCCGCCAACAACCTCGCCGACTTCGCCGAGCTCACCAACATGTTTGGTCAGGTTGTTTGCAACGGTAACCCTGCTTGCGCTTAAACCAGGGTCTCAAGACTTGTTGGACGAGCAAGCTCTAGATGGGCCATCTCGACTCGTACTTTTCTCTACTATATTCCTTCCGCCTTTTCTCGGCTGGCTTGATTTTCCTATCTCTCTTACCTCACTCTTTCAACTCGATCAATATACCCCAACGACCCATGTCCTCACAAATAAACTTCCCCTTGCTCCTTTGGTTCCCCTCTACTTCCTAGCTCAGGGTGTCGAATCTCCTGAAGTTATCACACATCTCGTAACCTCTCCCTTCTCCCTCCCCTCAGTCAATCGATTCCCTCTCAGTAATGCTCCTCAGTCTTTCTGACCTGACTCGAGTGCCCTGGTCGTGCATCTTCTTGTCCTCACCTCCCCTCGGGGACCCCATCCTTCATCGTTCTTATTCTTCGGACACTGCCTTCTAGGCTTATCACCCATCACTTTCTCCTATTCAAAGTCTTCTTCTTTTTTTGCCTTGCCATCCGTATTACCTCGGCCCTTGTGAGAATTCATCAATACGTCCTCGCTTTTGACTTATGAGCGCACAAAGGGGAACTTCTCTTGGTTATCAGGAGGAACCTTCCCTCATTCTTAGTTGACCTCGTTCCGATGCTTGAACGATGGAATCGACAAATTTCGCCCATTGTCGTTCCCAAATGGAAAGACAAGTTTGTTTGACGTCATCTTCGAGAAGAGAGTGTTCGATGCTTTGTCGAGCGAGAACACCTAGAGAGATGAGACCGGTCGTTTCGCTTCCTGCTAGAACCTTTTGGAGAGGGAGATCGATGAGGACGATAGGGGAATAAGGACAACATGTCACAAAGCCTTCCTTATGGTTGTTGGCATCACAGCCTTTATTCGGCAATTAGGGGCGAGACGTACCTGAAAGAAATCGTAACTCAGACCCATGTTGCCGAAGATTTGAGGATCGTCTGATGAGAGGGCGACATGGATGTTGTTGTTGAGGAGGATTTGGAGAGGATGGCAAAGGATTGAAGGCGTATAACGCTATAGATCTCACGACAACGAGAAAGCATCATGGATCGAGAAAGATCATCAGATTCAGTGTCTTGAGTGATGTTGATAACGAGCCGTTCTTGGAGGGTTTTATATATATATATATATATATCTTTTGGGACGTACAAGAATTTCTGAACTGATTGGGCAAACTTCGATGGCGATACCTTTTTCTCGAACGAGTTCCATCAGACGAGGATGTTTGGCCAGAGAAAATCCATGACCGATTCGTTTAGTTCCCTGTCAGGTTCGGTCCGGGACAATTGGGGACCGTACGAACGAAAATTTAGTGGGGAGATCTAAGCAAAGAGAAGGTGAATGATGATCAAATATAGTATGACGGACTAGCAAGATGGCATCATAGAGGTTATCGTCGATGGCATCACCATCGCCGAGGGTCTCTCCTGCATGGAAGATGTAAGGGATCGAAAGGTTTTCTTCCTTCAGTCGGGTCTGGAACCAGAAGAGAGATGGGAGGTAAAAGGCGAGAGGTTGGAGAGTATCTTCGTGGCCGACGAGATCGAAACCTGGCAAGAGAGGAAGTATTTGTTGAGGGTAATTTTGCGAGGCGGTCAGATCAGATGCTCTGTACTGTGGAACTGACATGAAGAAAGGAGAAGAAATCGTAGTTGACACACCCGCGATGAGATGGGGGAACCGTTTCTTGAGTGTGATGCAATCCTCCATCGCTAACCGAAGCATATCATTGTCAATGAATCGTACAGTGGTGTAGATGATCTAATCACAATCAAGGGTCATCAGCTACGACCGTATCTCATCTCAGGTGTGATGAGGTTGTATTTTACCTTTGCTCCCCAGAAATCATCTTCCCTCCCAGCGTCCTTCATCTCCTTCTTGACGTCATCCAACACCTTTTCGTAGATTTCAATCCAGGCTCCATGCTCGAGTTCTGAGCCATCTTCAGCAACGATGGTGGGATCAAGGAAGTTGATTCGAGTCTCTACGTACGAGACGCCGTCAGCGATGAGAGTGTGAAAGAGTTGACGGATGTAGGCTTCAAAGATGGGTTCATATCCGAGGAGACCTCGAGCGACTAGGAAGGTTGAGCCGAATTTGGACCAGATCTTGTCTGCAAGTCGAGCTAGGATGATAAGCTTCGGGGAATTGAGAGATCATGGCAGTTGAAAACCAAATCGACGAACCGCTGGTATCGTATTCAGAGTAAATTTCTCCTGGTTCAATGGTGAGGAGTCGAATGATTTGCTTATCGAACACCTCTACTCCTCCTGGATGCTGGTCTCTTGCTAGTTTGAGTGGAACGTAAGTCCCAGGCTGATATTCATTCGAGTAGATGTTCATGTCGGAACTTATCCGAACATCGGACTGAGTCGCTGATTTAGGGATAGCAAGGAATTGCGGAAGGACTGATAAGGGGGCGATGGGGATCGGTTTGGTAGCGGAGCTTGAGAGAGGTCCGGATGGGGAAGCCACGTGCATGCAAGAATGGGAAAGGGCAAGAGAAAGCAGGAAGTTTGCGTCACACCTGGCATAAGCAAAGTAGCGTCGAATCAGCTGACAGCAAGAATGGGTGCTGTGTTATGAGGATGAGCCATACATGGCATCCATATGAGCATGTAGGACGGCTCCTTTCTATGAAGACAACCCGATGAGAGGACATCAGAATTTGGTCGATCGGATGAGATGCGGCGAACTGGGCCGGCGGACGAGGAGATGATTTACCGGCATGCGTTGGATGATTTTGAATAGCTCAGTGGATTTGATGGTCTCCTTAGCTGTCCTAGAGGTGGGGGTAGTAATGGTAATAAGTCAGGTCCCAGCATGGGCGATGACGTGCGAAAAAGGGACCATCTCGGGCGGGTGGTCCTCTTGAGACTGACAGGAACGACATGCCAGGGAAGAGGGATCTCTCTCCCAAATCCTTTTCCTTCTCCCATATCTCGAGATTCTCTCTCTTCCGAATGGCTCTGATGACTTTCTCGGCGCGTGCCTCTGGAGGAGTCATCCTGGAGAGTCGGGTCGCGTCGAATCGGCGGGACCTCTCGTCCGCAATGAGGGACTTGCGAGCGTCTTGATGGGCCTGGATGAGGTGTTGTTGGGATAGCTCAGACATGGGACGAGACGATGAGAGATGAGAGATGAGGCGAGAATGCTTGATGATGGTGGTGATTGATGTCAGAGTGGGGAGTCGACGTGGAAGTTGGATTGAGTCGGGAAAGGGAACGGCTTAGACCGATTCCGTTGAACGAATCCCAGATCTTTCCCCCTGAGTTCTTGGACCTCTTCCTGGTTTCCCTAGGGGGAAGCTGGATCGTTCCCCCTCTCCGCACTCAGAGCGAACCGACGTTCCCTTCCAACTGAGACGTCCGCTCTGTCTGCCCCCCCTCGGTCAAATCCCCTTCCGCCTGGCTCTACTCTCTCCATTACGACCTCTAACGATAGACTGTTCAACCGACAATCTACTCAGCCACCTAATCTCCCGCTCAAGCCTTCACCAGACAGAGCCCACGTCCCTCTCGCACGATCTTCACGACCTCAAACGCTTATAATTCAACATACATCCTGCTTCCTGCCCTCGTTTCACGACCAATCACGTACCGTCTTCAACACGCCATAACACTCTTTACAACGCTTCTCTGATTCGATGGGACACGCAAATTGCGTTCACGTGGTAGCCGCGGTGAGCATTCCGATGTTTGAGTGTCGTCGGAAACGGATGGGGTTCGTGAGCTAATGAGACGGTTCGTTCTTTCTCTACTCCAGACAGATCCAATCCCCTTCTTCGGAGAATCCGTCACGTTCAAAGCCCACTATGTCGGGTGGATAGTTGTGAGTGCGACCCTCGATCGAAGACTATCGTGAAGGCTCAGGGCGACAGTCGCACAACGCTGAGCTTGGAACGCTCCCAGTCTGGGTTCTTTACCACCATCGCCTCGGTTGTGAGTATACGAGGAAATTACAGTAGAGTTATGTACGGCAATACTGCTGATCTCTTTCACGTCCCTTCGTAGGCCTCTTTTTGGCTCATCTACCATCATCTGGGCTACTACACGAACCCGAAGCAGCAACGCCACATCGTTCGGTATGTATCTGATCTTCTCTTCATATGGGCCACAGCTGGATTAGGACTGACGCCTGCAAGGTTGTATCAATGCAGACTCTTGTTCATGGTTCCTATATACGCCATTGTATCGTTCCTCTCTTACCTGGACTACCGCGACGCATTGTACTATGAGCTAGTCAGAGGCAAGCATGACGCTTCCTTTCTAGCTGCCACTCTTGACTCAAGGCACTGCTCATACTTGAACACCATCCATTGTAGATTGCTATGAAGGTTGGTTCGGCGCGGACCGCTCAAGCGTGATTGCCAGAGACTTAAGACAATCCTCGCTTCCCCTTCTTAGCATTTGTCATCGCTAGTTTCTTTTTCCTTCTTCTGAGCTACTGTGGTGCGACAGAGACAGAGCAACGTGCTGTCTTCCGATACAAGAAATTGGATCGATGGATGTGGTTGGTATCTCTTCTCCACATCCGTGTGTTTCATTCTTGACCTGACAATCGTGTATGGTCTGTTTGTAGGCCGCTCGGATGGCTCAAGCTTAAGCCTTCGACTGGATTACATTTTCTGCAGTTGATGAAGTGGTGTATCATGCAGTACGTTGTGATCCGACCAGGGAGTACCCTCGCCGCGGTCATCACTCAGTACCTCGGAATCTACTGTGCGAGCTCGTGGAGTCCGGTCTGGAGCCACGTTTATGTAAGCTGAGTGTCTGTGACGTCTTTGCATAGGTCTCGATCATTGACTATAGGCAGTTCTACTGCACTTCATAGATTACCCTTCTCATCTCTCTCTCAGTCACCGTCGCCATGTACGCGGTCCTCCAGCTCTATACCATGATCAGCCTTGAGCTCAAGCCTTATTCTCCAATCATCAAATTCCTTTGCGTCAAGGTGAGGTATCGGAATCAATCATGTGTAGTGTTCTGATCAAGGTCTAACGTCCCTTTCGCCATCAGTCTGTGGTCTTCCTCGTATTTTGGCAGTATACGCTCCTCTCAGCTCTCGCCACTTTCGACGTCATCAAGGCCACCAAGTATATGACCAAAGACGATATCATGGTTAGCCTCATCTTTCTCTTCGTTCGGCAATCTACTTGAACTTTTGCTGAATTCGACTCCAAATGCGGGTTAGGTCGGTCTCAACGCTTTGCTCGAAACGTTTGAGATGATGATCTTCGCGTTCCTCCACATCAAGGCATTCACCTGTATGGTACCTTATTCCCCTCTCGCTTCGTGCCCATGCTTCGATCAACTGATCAACACTCGCTGGCTTCTAGATCTCCCCTACCGACCGGAGGATCGTAACCGGACGACTCCCCGCTTCCGATCCCTCATGCATGCTCTGGATCCAAGAGAAATGTGGCACGAAATTGTTGCTGGTTGGGTGTACTATGTACGTATCTGCCCCTTCCTCTTATCTACGTACTTGCAGGCTACTGCAGGCTTACGTGACTCTGTATCTTGTCGACCTTAGTGGAAGAAACTACGAGGCCAACAGCCGGATGGTCCGAATCGTGACGAGGACTTCCAGGCTATCCATGGCAAAGCTCGAGGACCTCCAGCTCACCGAACATCCCTCACCGCTGCTGAGCTCGCGAAATGCCGAGCAGGAGAAAAGTTTGAAACAGCTGTCGATGGAAGCGATGAGGAGTGGGATGCAAGAAGCGAGAGTGAGGAAGGGGTGAGAGATCTCTTTGTCCCTCGAAGGACTCAGCTGCCTGGATTCGTCGACGACAGAGAGAACGTGGCGATTAGCGAGGATCCGAGGGCAGCTTATCGACATCGTCAAACGCAGATCCGATCGTCGCAACTCATCTCGCCAGCTATCGTCCCCTACATCTATTCCTATAATCGACCCCGTGCTCTCAATCTTGAATCGTTGACGGACCACAATACTGCTCGACGACTAGCCACCCATCAACCCCAGGTTCGACAGATCTATTCCACAGCATCTACACCTCGAGAGCACTTGGCTCCTTCACCATCAGCAGGATCTACTGCCCCTTCATCTGTGCACTTTTCCCGTCCTGCATCTGTCCGAACTTTTGGTCAGGGTTCACGAGCTCAACCTATCGGTCTTGAAGCACAAGATGGACGCTCGTCGCTCAACCTTGAAAGCCAACAATTCAGAAATAGTCATCGGCAGACCAGCTCCGACAAATCGTCTATCTCGGCTACAACCGAGGAAGCAACTCATGCTCCGAGTAGAGGAGACTGGCTAGGGTGGATGTTTGGCGGGCCTAATGAGTCAGGACGGTCGAACACTCCGGCCCATCTCAGTATCGATGCAAGAATCCAATTTGAGGGAAGAGCTCAGGATCGGCTCACTCCTGCTCCCCCAGAAGTCTCCAGTAGGAGAGGAAGATACTCAAGCACGCGATTTGGAGGAGCTTACGAGGCGGTCCACATCGATGAGGGGACAGTCGTTTACTCAGATCCTTCTTTCCGTCAAGCAAGTCAGCGATACTCTACAGGACCACAATCACATTGCGCTGCTTATTCCAGCGGTCTTCCTCCCACCTCTCGCCCTGCGCCAGTGTCAGCAGAACCGAACGCTCTTCGACGATATACCTTGTCACCATCGACCTCGGTGATCGCCCAACCTCCTCCATCCCCGAAGAATTCAATGTTATATCCCTCGTCTGTTACCTCCTCAGACCCTCGTGATTATCTGTCGGAGCAATCTCCTCTCGATCGACTCACCTTCTTCAGCGCGCGCTCCTCTGCCGTCTCTGCGACGCCTTCGGGACCTAATTTCATGGAACGATCTGTCCAGTCAACAAATTCGCTGGAACCAGGGCCCTCACTCGCGGAAGTATCAAACCCATCCAACTCTCTCGCGAATATGTCTCCAGCTCTCGCAATGACAAGCCGAGTCGACATAAGATTTGATCATGCATCTCTTCCTCCTCGCAAGGCTTCGCCAACGAACCGATTCCCATTCCCTCCCCCGTCCACGAATTAACGAACCATCATGAACCCTTCACGCCAGTCTTATGACCCAGAACAAACGACTCATTACGATCCGCAATTTCCTCAATCCCATCCATCCTTTAGCCATCAGTGCTCTGATGGCCACAGACCTGATCGACTGCACGTTCCGTCGATGCGTCCCGTTCCTCAACAAATCGTCATCCCTAAGCCATCATCACCTACTCGATACCTTTCTCTCCATACTCAGCGAGCAGATTCCTCGAGTCTTCGTCCCACTCCGACAGCCCAACTGAGAGAATCTGGCGGACGATATCCTGATTTCGGAAGAAGGGCTTGAGGTCGATCGTCCACGATGAATCCGGTGCTGCTTTTATCTTTCCTCTTCTTGTTCTGCTGCTTTCTTACGACTACTTGATTCGCACTTAATTTCCTCTTCTGTCTTCTCAATTGCCCTGTTAGGTTTGACGACCACGATGAATAGTTGATGCTTGGATATATGCTTGACAACGACAACAGATATATGACAGAGTGATGAACCAAGGTTTTGTCCCTTTGGGGTCGACTAGACAGAGTCAAGAATGATAGCAACTCCCAAGCATATCCAGATTATGGCATTCTTCAAGTCAGAGTGACCACGTTCCTTCACCCATATCCTATCGCATCCTTCGAGTTTAATGGGCTGCTGGATGAAGGATCTCTTTTACAAGAGCGAGCGATAGTAGCGATTGCAGCGTGGATTCTTTCGGAATACATAATCATTTAATCGTCATTCATTTGCTCTCGTATGGAGGAATCGTCGATCGTTTTCCTCCTCATGGCCAAGGTGTTGTCGGTTTGGCGATGTTCGACGTTGATGGGGTTACATTCCGTTGGATTCACGAGGCGGCGTTTGTCAGCCGTCCCGAACGTCTCGTCATCTACCTTCACTCTCGCCTCTTTGACCCTTCAAAGTCGTCTTTCATAGACGTCAACACCACCGAATCCTTCCCAATATACCCCAATCTATGTCCATTCTCAACCCATCCAATATCACCCGTCTCGAAAGTCCTACCTCGATCGCAACCACCGCTCTGTCGCAGGAAGAACTCAAGACTTCGAGTTTACTTCAAGGTCTCGCTGGAATCATACTCACCTGGTATACGATCCAGTGGAGCATCTCCTTGCTCGGCCTATCAGTCGCGTCAGTTTCCTTCCCTCCTCCAGCACGGAGGGGATTTCAAAGGCTTTCTGCTTCTCTCTTTCATCCTCAACCCTGACGTCCTCTCCGTCACCAAATTCAACTTCAAACCAGTCGTTCCAGATATCCATCACCACCTAATCCACCTGATCATCAACGACCACCAGTCTCCATCCTTCGACCTCTAAAGGGGCTCGACCCAAATCTATACGAGAACCTTCTCTCCTCGTTCCTGCAAGATTATCCTGGTGGAAAATACGAAATCATCTTTAGCGTCGCGGAAGAGGATGATCCAAGTTTGGAGGTCGTCAGGCTGTTGATCGATAAGTATGGGAAAAGAGACGGAAGGGAGGGGGGAGTTGAAGTCCGCGTTATTATCGGTGAGGAGATCTTTCCTCTTCGGGGGGGTTTTTTTTTTTTTTCTTCGTCTTTGGCTTGGTTTGGTACGAAGTTGAAGGGGATGGAGAACCATGGGGCTTCTGTAAAAGGAATGGACTAGTGGTCATCCCCCCTTCGGTACGCGTCAAACTCTTTCAAGCTCACTAGCATTCAATCTCTCTCCCCCTCCCCTCCTTGCTCTCTCCTCGTATAGGTGACATCAACTCTGGACCCAATCCAAAGATCAACAATCTCCTTCGACCATTTTCTCTCGCTCAACATGACATTCTCTGGGTTCTCGACTCAGGCATCCTCCTTCCTTCTCGTCAAACCCTCTCTAGGGCAGTCGATGCTCTCATCGCCTCTGATTCCGATGATTCACCACCTCCATCAATCATCAGTCGAGGTGGTAGTGGTGGAAGAAGGAAAGAGAGTAAAAGGATAGGATTGGTTCATCACGTACCTTTCGCCGTCTTACCTGGAAAGGGAGGGGAAGGTATAGGGAGTTGGTTGGAGAGAGCTTTCCTCAATACCAATCATGCAAAGATGTATCTCGCAATCAACAGGTGAAGAGAAAAAAAAAAAAAAAAAAAAAAAAAAACGCTCCTCAAGATTCGTCTGGTAGACTCAGATGATCATTAGGGATTGGGTCTCGACGAATGCTAATCTTTGAAATCGGTACACTTCTGCGGTCGCCAAACCCCCCCCCCCCCCCTGCTATACCTTCCTGTTTTTTTTTTCCCCCTGACGACAGAACCGAGATCGATTCATGCGTGATGGGGAAATCAAACTTGTATCGCAAGTCGGACGTTTGCGATCTCACACCTGGACACAGTCCTTCGAGTGAGTCTTTGTCGTTGATCGACTGTAGAAATTTATTTTCTCTTCTTTTCTTTCATCTGGTTGTTACTACCTGGACTTGTATCTGGAAGACACTAAGTCACGGAACCCTCTTTCGTCCCACCCCCTTCCTTCCTTTGTTTCTCCTCTGATCACTTCAGCCATCCCAAACGCCATCAAAGGTCTCGCTTCCTTCTCCCCATACCTCGCTGAAGACAACATGCTAGCCCTCTCCCTCATGCATCAACTTTCCCTTCGACACGCTATGCCACCTGACGTTGCTCTCAACGCCGTCGGTTCCATGTCTTTCTCTGCTTACTTCTGGCGAAGGGTTCGTTGGATCAGGGTTAGGAAACAAATGACTCGAGCGGCTACACTCGTCGAACCTTTCACCGAGAGCGTCCTACTTGGGATCTGTTCATCTTGGGCGATCAAGTTGATCACTCGAGGTTGGATCTCGAGGACTACGTTCTTGATGGTTCATTTCGCCATTTGGGCTGGAGTCGATTGGAGTGTCATGAAGGCCCTCTCACCACCAGGAGATCTTCGAACTTGGGAAGAGGTAGTAAAGTTTTGGTTGGCTTGGATGGTTAGGGAAACGTTGGCTTTACCAGTCTGGTGCGTGGCGATGATTGGGGATGAGGTCGTTTGGAGAGGAAGGAGGTACGTCGTCTTACCGAACGGGAAAGCAAAGGAAGTCGAAGGTGACGATCGAAGGGGTTGGTTAAGTTGGATCATGGCAGGTGGTCAGACGGGAAAGGGTTCAGGCTCAACGAGCTCGAATTATCAACCTATATCTACTGATGAACGACTTTGAGCTAGGAAATGTGTCCTCGCGAAAGTAGAACGCAGATGAGAAAGACAGATAGGGAGAGAGAAAGAGAGAGAGAGAAGGCGTGATCGTCAAAGTTTCATGCCATCGTTTGTACGTTCTCATGTTACGAGCTGGTGTGTAGGGGGGTCCAGGTGGGAGGATCGAGGAAGTGGTCAGGTGCTTATCGGGTAGGGCGAGGATGAGACGAGGGCAGGTCGAGGATAGTTCACGAGGGGATTCAGGAGTGGTTCGAGAGTAGGGTCAGGAAGCAAGAGGTCATTCGAGATAGAGAACAACTAGGTACGAAATCGTATGAGACTTTATAGAAGGAAAAGGACACGGGTCAATCTATCGGACCGGAGTGAGATAAGGTATGGTGAGGCCAGAGTCAGGAAGACTGGCAGTGGAGATGGGAACGGGTTTAGAAGAACACGGGGCAGAGAGTAGATGTACAGGAAGTGGAACAAGGAGCCAAGAGATAAGACAAGCTCGGGCCGGCAGTCCGGAACGGTTCAGGTCTAACTGCCGGACCGCGATCCGTAACATCTCATCACCAAGTTGAGTTCCGAGGGGTAGTTTCTGGGGAATCGCGGAAGGTGAAAAAGGACGCAAGCGTGAGTTTCACGTATGAAAAGGATTGTCCTCAATCACAAACGCTTTTTTTTTTTTTTTATTAATATCATCACCAACCTAGGCCGACGACGACAACTCCCAAGTTTCTCTCTCTCGCTGTTGATCTCGACATGTTTCTTCCTCCTCCTCTCTCGGTTTTTTTTTTTTTTTCGACGATGAAATCTAGTGAGGATGAGCTTGACTTTGTCGATGTCGATGATGATGATGATGATGATGACTATCGCTGATAGCAACAGCAGGAATGGTAGCAGCAGCAGCAGCAGCAGCAGCTGGAGATGGATATGCATCGTACTTGAGCTGACTCTTGGACAAATCTCGATCCGTTGTGTTCGAGGTAGAAATGATAGATTCGTGAGGAGGAGTTGTGAGGGACCCAGAAGGTGATGGTAGTGGAGGTAAAGTTGAAGCGTAGGTCTCGAATGCGACCAAGACTGCAGGTAGCTGAAGACAAAAACGTATCAAGTCAATATCTGTAGATCTAGAAGAAGAAAAAAAGTGGGGGGG
>BCKM01000001.1:198562-266417 GCA_039545415.1 Udeniomyces megalosporus | reverse complement strand
GGGGGGATCGACGACGTGCACACAAAAACAATTGTGTTTTCTTTTTCTTCTTTCTTTCTGTCTTTCTTTCTTCCTCTTCGGGTGGACTTACTGTGAAATCTCCATTTAGGAGAGACTTGATTCCAGAGAAAGAACTCGGTGAGCTAGCGATGCGGACGAATGCCTCGCATCTCTGTCCGGTCGAGGGACCAAGCGCAACAACAGGGAGGAGAAGGGGAAAGAGGAGAGAGAGAACGGGTCAAAAGATTGGTGTTATGAAAGTGGACAACTGAAGGAAGGGAAAACCTACACGACGGATGTGCTTTGAAGGACTGCTTTTGATCAGTTCCTGGACGACTTCGACTATCCTTTCGAGTTGTACAGCTGAGCGCGTCAGGATGCTCGAAAGGGCGATGAGGAGAGCTTCTTGAACCGCGACTACCAATCGATTCAACTTGGTATGTCAGCAAGCTCTGTCTTTCCTTTCTCGAATAGCAGATATGACTGTATTAACTCACGAGATCTGCAACTTCTCAACGAGTCCGCCAACAACAATGCAATCTTATCGTCCTCGGATGAAGGGAGCGACATTGTCTCGCAGGCGAAAGCTGCTCGAAGGAGAATGAGTGAAAGGGAAACGGAATTCTCCATCGATGTCGATGTTGGTGACGATGGAGATGGAGGATAACGCAGAACGTGTCGAGCAAAAGAGTCTCGAATTCGATGGGATCCTCCTAGACGTCTCGTCGATCACACGAGGGTTTCAGCAGCAGAAACGTACATCGGGTTGATTCGGAAAAATAACTTGGTACAAGTCCCCACTCACGATCGTTCAAATCAGACAAAACGTAACCAACGACTGCCTCCAGAATCGTTTCCTCTCCTTCCTCTCCCTCCTCACGTCTCGCAGCCGCCTCAATCGTCCTCGTGACCCCCTCAGCAAACTTTCTTCCTTTGTCATCATCACTCAAGCTGGAGCTGAGATCGAAAACCATCAAGTCTAAAACTTCCAACGCCCTCAACGCCACGTCGCATCTCGAGAGACTTGAGATGGCTGAAATGGAGGACAGGAGTCGATCGAATTGCATGGACGGTAAATTTGAGTCTACTCTTGCGAGAAGAGCTAAAGTCTTTTGATGCATCATCAGTTTGATAGGTCCGGGTTCCATCGCGCTGGTTCGCACTGTGGGACTCACCTTAGTTCGAATGCTTTTATCCTTACTATCCAAGCCACCCATGACGACTTCCATGCAATCCTCGCCCAACTGATCGTCCCATACTGTTGTAGGCAGAGCTGAAAGACAGCTGAGGGCATAGATGTGATCGTTTGGGTTCGGTTGGATTGAGGTTGCTCCAGTGACGATGATTGACGAGGAAGAGCTGCTGACGGGTGATGCGTGTAGAGAATGGGGCGGAGCTCTTGTTGGTCGATGAGAGAAGACAAGATGATGTCGAATAGGAGCGAGGATCATGGTCAAACTGGAGGCACTGATCGTGGTTGATGATGAGGAGTCTTGAGAGAGCAATGTAGATATCAGACGATATACTTCGAGCGTGGAACCTGATCCGATGGAAGAAGCTCGGGTCAGCCTTTTTATATGACGACGCGAATATATCCGGTTGAGATCCCAACCTGTAGGTCGAGGACTGGCGTCTAGTTTCTCCAAGAGACCCACCGCCAAGGACAGTACCGATGATCGATCTCTGTAGGTCGGATTTGGAGGACGACAAGATGAGCAGCTGACAAAGACAGTCGAGTACCATAAGATCAGAAGACAAGTACATCTTGTCCGAGTCTTGATTCGTCTCGAGTAGACGCGTCATACTTCGAACGCTTTGTCGGATGGTCGAGATGGCATCCGTGGGGCTAGTCATGCATGAGACATAAGTGGAAACGAGATCCTTTAGGGGTATCATAGCGGTCTAAGAAGCCAGACTCTCATCAGATAGCGTATCCTGTATCTCGCGGTTGAAGCAGAAGGATCGCGACGTACCATCCTTTCCAGTACCTTCAGAGCCCAGACTCTTACGCCTTCGTCTCGATCCCCGAGCCTTTTCCGGATTTTTGCATCCTTCAACCCACTGAGAACTCCAGGACTATCTTCACCCAATGCATACAGAGCCGCCAGAGCCAGGCGCCGAATACTCGGCCTGGAAAACGTCTGATCGTCAGTCAGATCGTGTCGGGCTGGTGAGAGAATCGCGGAAGGTTCTGCCTCTTACGATTTATGAGAGACGAGATGAGTCAGAGGATATGCGACAGCTGGTGCGATATCTCGAGACGGAAGCTGGATGATGGAATGAAGAGCCAGAGTCATGCTTGGGATTGAATGTGATTGTAGATCCTGTGGTAAAGATTTCGAGCAAGCTGGTCAGAACTTCACCATGTGATGTGTCATTATGGTCAGAATCATTCGACACTTACCTTGAGGACTGTATTGAACAGCAGCAACGACATGTCGTCCGAGGGGGAAAGATTCTCGGCCAAGTATAGGTAACCTGTACGCGATCCATCTCATGTTCAGTAAGACCGCGACGAGATAGAGTGCTGTGAGCTTTCCGAATTCAATCGTTCACGGACCTATCCTCCTATGTTTGAGCTCCTTTCCACCCTCTGCGAGATTGAGAGCATGGACGAGTCCAGGATCGACTTGTTTGCTGGCTTCGTTCTGGTCGACGACCCCTCGGACGGTTTTGAGGTGCATCAACAGAACCAAGGCCTCAGCTGTTGGGTTCTTTTGAATGAAATCCAGCTTGGTCAGCGGGAAAGGTGTGGTGACATGTTGGAACGTCGTGCTGATGGCACGGCTGTCCCTTGACTTACCTGTCCGGTTTTGTCTCGTGCTAGGATTTCATGACAGGATTCCAGCGCATGGTTACATATTGAATCATGGTCTTTGGTCGACTTGGCAGCTTCGAGGTTGTGGACGAGGGCATAATGAGTGGGTGATAGGGCGGAAGAAAGAAGGTAAGATGTAGAAAGCATGCTGGCGTTCGGATGTTGCTCTAGTGACTCGATGGCTCTGGACTGTGTTGATGTGATGGGAGTCGAGGGATGGTAAGCTGGATGATGGTTGGGTAGGATAGATGAAGCAACAAAGGATGGTGACCTGATTGATCTGATCCGGGTGGATGCTTACCCGAACGTTCCTTCTCTTCCTCATCGTCCTCGACATCCCCTCAGGTTCATACTTGCCCAGCCCTCAGACGTCCCACCCATGTCACATCCCAATCATCAGCAATCCATCATGTCAGTCCACACCACCATCCTCTCTGTCCTTTCCAATCTTGACCAAGCCCCAACGCTGACCCCGTCCGGTCCTATCAGTTTGTTCGGTGATAGCATCACTGAGCAGTCTTGGATCTGTCAGGGACTCAGTACCCAGCTGGCTCGTACGTCCTCAACACATCCATCCACTCCCTTTATCTATCTACAGTATTCAAAGTCTCATCGTCCATCTTGGTTTATCAAACAGAAAAGTTCGTCAGGCAGGTAAGTTCAAGGCTTACCCCAATTCTCGTGCGTTTCAATTGTATGTACTTGGTTAACTTGACCGGCCGTCGACGCTTCAGCTCGATGTTGTCAACAGAGGATTCTCAGGATATACCACCAAAATGGCTCTGCCCGTAGCCCGCCAAATCTTCACCCCTCAGACTGTTCCACACATCAGATTTGTCCGTGTCCTCCAACTTGAACCTCGTATCCTCATCTACTCCGGGTACTCTGCTGATGCTTGTCCATGCTTCGTTTCCTACGTCACATCTGTTGACTCAAAAGATGACCGTCTGGTTGGGAGCGAATGACGCTTGTCTCGAATCCGGCTCGTCAGGTCAATACCTTCCTCTTTCCGAATACACAGAAAATCTCAAATCCATCCTTCGAATCCTGCCAAGTTCCATGCCAAAGTTCCTCTTCACCCCTCCCATTCCTTCCCCGTCCTTTTGGGCGGAATCTCGATCGTTGACTGAACCGGATCGGACCGAAGCCAGAACGGCTCAATTCGCTCAGGCTTGTAGGGAGATTGCCGATGAGTTAAAGGAGGAGGGTGTGGTGCTGGTTGATGTTTGGCAGGTGAGCATTCTGTTCCGGTCAAAAAAAAAAAAAAAAAAAAAAAAAAAAATGATCAACACGGTTGATTCTGTCGATTGACTCTGGCTTGATCGTATTCATCTGTCATCTTAGGCTTTCGACCAGTATCGAACCAAGCCTGGTCAAGATCTCAGAGATCTTCTGACCGATGGACTCCATCTTTCAGAGAAAGGTTATCAGGTAGTCAACCAAACTTTCCACCCTGTACGTGCATCCTCTTTCCCTCCTTCCCAGCCTGGGGTTCTTGAAGGCATCTGCGCATAAGAAACTCACTGTCTTCAATGATCATCAACCTAGCTCATCGATGAGGCTGGCCTCGACAAGCATCCTCGAACTTGGCCCGATTGGTCAACGTTAATCGAGAAGAAGCCCTAGAGATGTAACTTCGAGAGCATGGTGGGATGACTTGGGACTATCGATGTAACATCAAAGTGATGTGGACACAATTGTGACTCTTGACTCCCCGAATCTAATTCGGGCTTGATAGCGAGCGTTCGGATAGATTGCCTCCCCAAAGACTTGATGCTTTTCTCCGTCGCGCTCACTCTCTCGTACGATTTACATACAATACAAAGCAAACATGAAAAAGAGACGCTCGACTCAGACTCGAGCGGGTCAATCTAAGCTTCACCTAAACCTCCTTCTCCTCATGCTATTCCCCTTGCCCTCTTCCCTCTAAATTAATCCTCCATGCCCAATCTCTTCTTCTCAGCAGCGACAGCTTCTTCTCGAGCTTTGATATCAGCCTTGTTGGCAGCTTGAGCTTGTCGAGTCGGTTGATGAAAGAGCACTGATTGAAACGTGTCATCGTCGAATGAGACGACGTTCATTTAGGGGAAGATAAGGACAAGATGAGGACGACGATGACAATGATGATGAGGGAGGAGAGAGAGAGATCAGAGGGGGGGGGGGGGGGGACACGTACAAACGATATAACGATCTTGAAGATGAAATCCGTTCAATTTGTCCATAGCCGATTTACAATCGGCGACTTCCTCAAAAGCCTTTCAGTGTTGACGGATGTCATGGTGAACATGTTCAGGGCAATCGATGACAGAGGATGAATAAAAAGAAGAGAAGGTGTGAGCCCTCCCTCCCTTTCCCCGCCCACTGATTCGATCATGATCCACTCTCAACAGATGTAAAGTGTTTAGGATGATCATGGTGGAACCAAATAATTGAGCTTACGACGTATGCGGTACCCTTCGTTTTTGGACCCTGTGATCGTTTTGTATACACAACGACGAGGTTTGATAAAGATTCAGTAAGCTTTGCGCAGCCTCTCCCCCCCCCCCTTGAGGTCCTTTCCTTTCAATTCCGTCGCGGATTCTGCTGATTTTAACGGGAACGGAATGAATGGAAGATAGTGAGATCCCGGATCACGAAGGACTCACGTTACCAAGCCTGATCTGTCTGATAGCACCATGACCTTGGAAGAGTTCGTATAGATCCTCGCCAGTGGTGTTAAAGTTGAGGTTCTTGACGAATAGTACTGTAGGGAGAGGGGGAAGAAGAAATTTGTAGATTGGTCAGGTCTGTGATCGACTGTGGATGATGAGTTGTCGGACGTTGTCGTAGGCTGGAAGGGTGGTGGGGGGTCGTTGGTGGGGGAATGCTAACTTCTGTGCTGATCTCTCGACTGGGATAGATGGGTAAGTATGAGTGGGTGTTGTAGGTTGGGAAGGGAAGATGCAAGCGAACACGACTGACGTTGGACATGATGGGGAATGATGGATGATGGTGGGAGGGAGAGCTTAGAGCATTGGGCTTGGACTCAAAGTCCAACCGATTCACGCAACTAACCGTCATCGTCAAATGCACCCTTCCACTAGACTCGCGTTAAGAGCATCAGCTGTCAGGTCAGCTACTCGCCCGAGAAGACCTCGGTCCATTCAGATTGAATTCGACCCCAAAAACCCTCATATCGATCTTGTAGGCCCGTAAGTCATTTCCGAATCTTCCCTCTCTCGCTTGACCCAATCGATCCCAGACTGTTCAATTCATCCCTTGACCCCGCTCCAATCATCCCCATTCAGTCCAGACCCAGTTTCAAACATAAGACCCATCAAATACGCCAAAACTTCCCTCCCTCCAACGCCAGCTTCCCTCCTTCCCTCGTCCACTACCGTAACTCATCGAAACCCAAGTCAACATCCACCTCTCCCACCTCGTCGAATCTCAACCAATCAAGTAAACTATTCAACCCATCAACCTTCCTCAGATATCCTCAGTCCCGATGCGATTAGGCGCGTGAAGGAGCAGGAGGAACTTACTACCTTTCGAGGTAGTTCTCAATCAGGTGGACGTTTGACTAGCTATCGACCAAGTTTCTATAGCTTAGAAGAATTCCCGACAGAAGGTGGAGAATCAGGTGAAGAAATGGCTTATAGACTTCAGAGGGAATCACTCGATGAATTCAATCAAGCCTTTTGGGTACGTCGTCCAAGAAACCCCCCCCCCCCCCAACCCCCCTCCCTCCCACCTCCCAAGTTCCCCATCAGTCTGGATGAACAAAAATCGCTCGAGGAAAAAATCTGTTTTTATCTGTGTCAAGGTGTCAAAAACATGTATGACGCTTATCAAAAACCCCCACATATCATGTCTCCCGTTCCTCCTCCCCCCCCCCCCCCCATCTTGTTCTTTTTTTTTTCCCCTTTTTGTTACAGGCATCGAACAACACTCGATTTTCATCCTCCCTCAATGAAGTTCTCACTTCTCTTCCAACCCCAATCGATCCTTCCTCACCAACGCGTGATGAACTCGACGCCAGAGAGGATGCCATCGCTGAGTTTCATCAACGTTGGATCGAGCAAGAGAAACAAGTTCAGAAGAGGTGGATGAAGGAATGGTGGAGAGGTCAATTCGGTTTACTCAAATCTTGGTGGTCGATGTATAAGAGGAATGGTGGGAAGGCTTGATGAGTCATTCGGATGGGATGATGGGATTCGATCTCTCACACGACAGAAGAAGAGAGGGAAAGAGAGGATATACAATCCCTCGGACCTATTGCTGATGCCGGCTCAATCATTGATGTGACTGATCAAGTCCTTACTAAACAACTCCACGCCAAAGAGATCAGCTCATGTTTTTTTTTTCTTCTTTTTTTTTTTTTCTTTTTTCACGTCGTTCTTATGCCTTTCTCTTCCTCTCGTCATATCAGTATCCATTTTTCGGCTGGTAAAAACAAAGTGGCATTGGATTTTACATTCCCTCTCCTTTCTCTCTCTCTTTTCTCTACTGCTTCTTCTCTCCGAGGATGGACGAAATTGACGACCAGACGAGCTTGGGGGACTGCGAAGCATCGATAGCCTTCCAGATTCCGGTTTTTCGGTAGTAGTCAACGACGGGTCCGGTTTGCTGTGGTGTTTTTTTTTTTGAAAGGATGAAGATTCAAGTCAGTAACAGCCAGAGTTTTGACGTAAGGATTTGTCGAATGAGTTTAAGCGAGATTTGAAAGCCAACGTGTAGCGAGCACGTTGAAATCCATCTCCATCAAGGGATGGATTGGTGTTGATGAGACAAACGTACCTGATGGTAAGTAGTCAATCTACGTCGAAGTGTCTCAACGTTGTCGTCCGATCTCTGGATGAGAGGCTCGCCAGTGAGGTCATCGGTCATGGTCTTCTTAGGAGGGCTACCGAATCGTTGATTCGCAGATGAAAGAGCAACATATTCAATGTAATGAGGAACAAGGTGTGATCAATTTTTGCCCACCTCATACGCTGAATTAAAAAAAAAAAAAAAAAAAAAACTCCAAAGAATCGCTCACTTAAACTCCTTGTGGTATGACCTTCCAGACTGGGGGTGAATCAATCGCCCAGTGATTCGAGAGATGAGGAGGGCATCGGGGATCTTAAGTTCGATGGCATGGTCGATGGACTGGTTCTTGGTAGCGAGCATCGAGCCGAGCTTCTCAGCCTGGGGAACAGTTCGGGGGAAGCCGTCGAGGATGAATCTAATTCAGAGTGGAATGAACAAGACATAACAAGATCGAGCGAATTCATCACGTCAGAGAAGGACGTCAGATGCATGTAATGGGAAGTAAAAAAAAAAAAGCAGAGAAAAGATAGATTGTCGAAAAAAAAAAAAAAAAAAACGAACCCAAGCTGGCACTCCTTGTTCTCTTCAAGCTGAATTTTGATCATGTTGACCATAATTTCGTCGGGAACGAGACCTCCCTGATTTAACTCAATTCGTCAGATGACAAGCGTCGCTTCTGATCCATTCTCTATAGCGGACCACCTACCTGGTCCATGATCTTCTTGGCGGAGACTCCGAGCTCGGTCTTGTTGGCGACCTCATCCCTGAGCATATCACCAGTAGCGAGGTGACAGACGTTAAACTTGTCCTTGATTGAAGGAGCCTGGGTACCCTTTCCTATTTTATCCAAGCAGATGATCAGATCGAAACAGGGAAAGGAAGGGAAGGAACCGCGTAAATCGGGTCAGTTTCGCTTTGCTTCAAGCCAGAGATTGGCAGTGAAGCGAGATAAGGATGTTTTGATTTGAGGAGAAATTGAGAACGGACCGGCACCGGGAGGACCGATGAGGATCATCCTGAGCTGTTGAGCAGGAGTGAGGGCAGAAGTCGCTCCGTTGACGGCCGAGACGACAGAGTTCTTTGCAGAGTTGGCAGCAGCCCCAGCCGACTTCTCGAGCTGGTGAATCTTGTCGTTGAGCTGAGAGGTGGGGGACAAGACGAAGGAGGGGAATGAATCAAGGGGTGAATGAGTTCAAGGCAGACAGTACGCGAGAAGATCCGGACTGGAGCGGAAAAAAGTGAGAGGAGGCTGAGGGGAAAGCCGAATGATGCTAGTCGAGTTAGACAGTGGTGGTGAGGAGAGCAGGTGATTACCTGGGAGACAAGGTCCTTGAGGTGGTTGATTTCGTCGGACATTTCTTGGCAAGGTGAGCTGCGAGTATGCGAGTTGGGGGAGGACAGGACGAGATGGGTGAGCCACGATTGAGTTCTCGTCGATTTCCCCGTCGTTGCCCCTCGGTCGACTCCTAACCATCTCCCAGCTCCAGGCACCAATCCTCTTTTCACATCATCAGCGAGATCCAAAGTCCATCATCATAAAAACATAAACACATAGGCACTTCCATCCAGAACAAGACAAAAACAAGTCACGACTACCGTCATCGACCAACGTCCGACGCAACGACCGATACCAGCATCCGTCAAACCTCCTACTAACCTACATACCATCGAACCTTCCTGCCTTTTCGTCTCTCAGGCTTCTGTCTCTCCAGTACCCTCCTTCTCGTCCGGAATCCATCCATAGCCGTTCGGACCACCTCCACTCCTTCCGAATCGTTTCCAAAACATCGCTCTCCTTCCTATCTCCCCACCGTCTTGTCCACCCACAGCGATCCCTTGAATCTTTCCAGCACCGCCAGGAGCGACGTGTCTTCGCGTCGAGCTCGAATCTTCCTCGTCAACGGCACTATCAATAGAAAGTTCGTCCCCCAGTGTGCTGATGAAGGGTGATTTGGCCGCGTCGATCCAAGCATAACCCAGACCGTCCCCCTCTAGGGGTTTCCCCCGAAATCTCGAGAGGGAATGAGGTTTGGAGAGGAATGGCTTACTAAATCCCTTGAAGAGTGGGTTCGGCGCGAGAAGGGACGGATGGATAAGTTCGTCGTTATGATCCAGAGGAGTGAGGAGATAGGGATGCGTCGGATCAGAATAAGATGATGGATTGAGGGTTTGGATTGAGGTCGTCGGAGGATAGATGGCGGGATCGATAGGTTCGATCGAGGTGAAGGGGAGATGGGATCCGGAAAGCGCGAAGAAGAGGATGATGACACAGATCCAAAAGACGGACATCAATACGAGGTTGACGACACGCTGGGCAGGGGATATGACCTTCGCGCTGACACTGATAGCGGATTTGGGAGTAGACAGCAGCTTAGCGGGAGAGACGGAAGGTGAAGATGGACGAGAGGACGAGGTGAAGATAGTGGCTGATGATGACGAGGACGAAAAGAGTTGAGCAAGCATGCTTCGAGTTTGGGGGAGGACAAAATATGGCTGAGACGTGAGATCATAAACCCGATGCGTCGACGAGTAGTGGCTTTTGGGCTGAGACGGTCGGCACGAATGATGTTGACCTCGAGGGGTCGGGGTTGAGATGTTCGGAGGAACCGTCGTCCACACGAGCGGCTTGGGACTGTCGCTACCGCTGCCATCTCCATTCCCTCCTCCTATCCCATCGCTGAACGATCCGGATGTCGCCTCTCCAGCTCCATAGCTCAAGTTTCTCTTCAGGGTGGTCCTCTCGACTGATCCAAGCACTCCTCCACCAAACCCATTGTTTCCGCCGTATCCCATGGGGCTTCCTCTGATGCCTCCAGCCTTTCTCTGCCTTGGGCTGGCCGCTGAATCGCCTCCCAGAAAGGGCGAGAACTGAGCTGATATCCCCATCTGAGGAGAAAAAGCAGACGTTCCGCCCATAATAGGGGTGTTTGGTCCTGGCGGGAACGCGCCCGGCGTGGGTAGAGGAAGATCGTTCTCAAACTCTGGCGACAATGCAACGTAGCTCGTGACGGGTGAGTCTGATCTTCGACGAGGAGGTTGATCCTGAAATGGAAGAGAAGATGGAAAGACGCCGAACGAAAGCGTAGTGTAGCCTGTGTCGGCGTCGAGGGAACTGCCATGTAGGTCTTGGGAAAGGAAATGGTGATGGTCCTCCTCGTGTGCTGTAGCGGTGAAGGTAATCTTATTGGCGGAAAATGTGCGAGTTCGAGAACGTGTATGAGTTGACATGTCTGTAAGGTGAAAGACTTGAGAGGTAGAGAGAGGAGCTGGAAGTCGGGTGCATCGAGTCGAAGAGACGGCGCGGATCAGCAAGATGAGTACGGACACGAGCAGGCAAGCGGGCAAGCAAATACGCACATGTGTTCCACGAGTTTACGAGCGAAGGAGGTGAACGTCGAGGTTGGAGGTAAGGAGAGAGGGAAGGCGAGAGAAGGAGAAGTGAATGCGGGAAAGGATTTACCCGTGTGTTGATTTCTGCCTGGTCCGAACTGAAATTTAGGTTTTTCTCTTCCCCCTGATTTTGATTCTCGAAAGCCTTTTCAGAAGTTTGATCGTGAATGACCGAAAAGACGATCGGAGAGGACAGAGGTTGAAAAGGCTCGAAAGACGAGACATTTCTTTAGAATCCGCCGATCCGTTTCTTCTCCTTCTTCTTCCCCTTTCCTCCACCAACGCCAACTCCACCTAAGCTCTGACGTCCTCCAAAGGGACCTGGCACCACTTGGGTGCTCGTCATGCCACCCATGCTTGCGTCTTGGGACGAGAACCTCATCAGGCCGGCGTTGGGTGAAGAGGCTGAAGCGTTCGCATTGGATCGGGCACGTTGAGGAAGAGGTAGGGACTCTGCTGCGGTGTATGAGGACGAGGGAGGGAAGCGACGTTTCGAAGGAGAAGATGCAATCGCGAGAGGTTGAGAGGGGGAATGGGTGTGATGAGGCTGAGTCTGGGACGACGATGGAGCAGGTTGTGACGATTGTGATGGTCGCGATTGAAGTTGAGACGATGAGGGAGGCAAAGAAGTGAATGCGAAGGGTTGTCGAGACTGAGAGATGGCGGTCGAAAATCGTCCGGCTGCTGAAGTCTGAGGCGTCGGTCTAGGTTGGGGTCGGCCTTGGGATAAGCGGGGTGGTTGTGATATTTGGAGTACGGGGGGCCGTTGAGATTGGCTCGGGATGAAGGCGAGCTGTGATGATTGGAGTACGGGAGGTCGCTGGCTTTGTGACGGATACACTTGGGAGTACGAGGTGAACTGGGACGAGCTCGCCCCATTCCTCGAACGTCCTTCGACTTCCTTCGACTCACGTAGATCAGTGTGACGATAGTCGGCAGGATCTTCCCCGACAATCCACTGACTCATCAGAAGCCTTGCCGTTCCATTTCCAGAAAGGTTGGCGACGCCTCCTTGATCTGGATCGAGCTTGAGCGTCGGCTTGAGGAAACTGAAGTGAAGCGGGGGTACTTGATCGTAAGAGAGGTCGTTATGAGAGATAGAAAGTGCCTGGGTCGCTCGTTCGAGCTCATTCTCGTCATCGAGTAGGGGTGGAGGCAAGACGGGGTCAGGAGAGATCACCTGTGTCGAGAGAAAAAGATCAAGAGAAACCATGTCGATAGCTTCGGATGTAGTTCGGGTAGCTTGGGACTGATGAGAGGAGAACGGCTTGAGGCTGTATAGTTCGTGGATAGTGTCGGAGAGGTTAGATGGAGATGCGGTGGAAAGAGCTGGAAGTTGAGCAAGGAACGCGAGTGTTGGAATGCAAGTCGAGAGTGTGTGTATAAAGCTGGAGGATGAATCGGATGATGCGAGTGTTTGGGATGATGGCAGATGCGAAGTGAGGGATGACAGTGCGCCTGGTGGCGGACGAAGGGGTGGGAAAGGGGCAAAGAAATCGGACCGAGATGTCGGAGGTTTTGAAGAGGTGTACAAAGCGATTTCACGAGGTAAGAGGAGCTTGTCGATTGGGTACTCGTTCTCACGAAGGACGCTTCGCATCTTCTCGCACGTAGCGAGTATCTCGGCCATAGTATTGACTCCTTCAACTACCAATCCATCGACCGGCAAAGGTGAAGCAGTGAAGCAGTCTTTGCAGATCAGATGAGTAACCGATTAGTCAACCGCGATCAATTTGGAGTAGAACGGTCTGCGCACCCAGGCCTTACCTTCGTACACCTTTCTGAGATCGACGACTCGTTTCTCCTTCATTCCGTCGTCACTTGGTTCGAGATCCTGTCCTTCGAGCCTCTTGTCACCAAATTGACCTCTGCTGGCTTGATCCGCCAACTTGCGCATCTCTGGGGACCAGTCGAATCCTCTTTCCAACTCAAGCCGTCTCTTCCCGCCTTTCTTAGCTCTCTCTCGCGTCGTGGGATCTACGGCATCGATGTCGATGAGAGATGAACTGGATGGCAGAGCCAACTTTCGAAGTGAGAGGGAGCCGATGGACGAGAGTTCAAAAAGGGAGACAGTGGAGAGGATGGATGGCTGAAGTGGATGGCGAAAGATGGCGGAACCGGTTCGCTTGAACGAATCATTCGATGCTGTAGTAGGTAGAGAGGATAACGAGGGCAACATGTAAGGTGGGTGGAGGGAACGAGTGGCCGTCGAGGATGTTGATGGAGAGATGCTGTATACAGTGACTAATGGCGTCTGACGAGAGGTCAGAATAGTAGAGGTCACTGTAGAAGCGTGGGACAAGCAAGGCGCTCAGCGAACATGCCCTTCGACGGAGACAGGACAAACATGAACGTACCGTCTGATGAATCGAAACTCATCATCTCCAGACTCCTATCGAACGCTCGCCGATGATCAAAGCTAAGAACGACTCTCCCTGGCATTCTGATATCTAGCCAGCTAATCGCCTCGGTACTGCAGACCCCAACCAAGCTCTGACCGAATGCGTCCTGAGAGGTTGGAGCTTGCTTTCGGTCGAGTGACGTGAGAAAAGATGTCGTTGGCGAGACGTCATAGAGCAGGGTTGGAGAAGAAGTAGGTGAAGAGCGCATATCGAGCAGGGATAGTGTCTTTGACGAAAGCAGATGGGCCGAGACGGGAGTCTGGGCATATGCGATCCGATGAAATTCGCGAGGAGTTTTGCCATCTTGAGGCTGGAAAGAGTTGGTTCTGCGTCCGATTCTGTTTGTCCGATGAGATGGGTTAGGGAACGAAACCAGTCCGGGCGATGGTAGAGACGCTGAAAGTTGGAACTTACATCTTGCTTCGCTTTACCCCCCACTCCCAAACACCCCCTTGATCATCAACGACTAGAGCCTCTCCAAGGCCCCAAGGGGACAATGCGACGTCCATATGTTGTCGACCTATCGTGTCTGACCTGGTGATAGGGCTACCCAGTTCGGAGGGGATGACCGGAAGCGATGAAACATCTTGGGAGGCAGGTAGTGAGAGTGAGATGAAACTCGTGGAAGAAGCTGTCCGTATGGCTATATGAGGTCCTACGAGGGATGCAAATAGGTAACATGCTAAGTGGAGAGAGCGAATACCAGGTGATATCAAATTCTGGACAAACTCATCGTGTTGGCGGATGTGTCGAGAATCTGATACGGGCTAGTAGCGATCTGCAAGATAGGTGTCTTGAATGATGCTATTGGACGAGCTGATGGAGCAAAAATGTCCCCTCCGTAGACGACTCGATTCCGTCCGGCATGATGGGGAACATGGACGGGTGAAACGTCTGATTCGGTACATGCATCAGTGAGTGATCGCGCAGCTCATTCGCTGAGCACACTAGAACAGTCCACTACCAAATGCCATTGCTCACTGAGTTCCTCTCCGACCTGTCCCGTCGGAAACGCGATCAGTCCAACCTTAGTATTCCTGCCACTAAGCTTTGCCCAGGTGCCCTCGAGACAATTTCCAGCGTACGGATCCCAGATATTCTCCTGCTCTTCCATCTTCTCTTCCCGGAGTGTGTCATAAACGAGGTCGAATGGGATATGGATAAGTGAGGGATGAGAGTCGAGGTATCGTTTCTAGCGAGCGGGATAAATTCAGTTCGAGGTCAACAATCTACTGAAATGCAAGGGGAGCGCCTGCATCAGCATAAGATGAACTTAGAACTGGGACAACGAACGGAAGCTTCGGCGAGTTCAACGGGAGGTAGATTCGGAGGTGGTTGAGCAGGGGGAGCACGCGTTGAGGGATAGACTAGCGTAGGGGGTTTAATCTGTGAGAGTTGGCATTCTGATTGGACCAGCGATGATATCGATCAGTCTTGGTCAGGTTTGGACTGTCTACCAGGATATGATATCGCAAAGCGTCATCCAACACGAGATTCCAAGACGAGAGGCCACTACCCACCTGAATCGCTACCGTCCAACTGTCTGAACCTGAGAGTCCTCCTCTTGCCTTCCCCTTTAGGTTCCAGTCTGACGCCTCCGCCTCGACCAACTGCAGTGAGTCTCGAACTCGAACCCCGGACGTGACGAGCTTCGGATAGAGGATCGTTCTGAGGCGTCCGCTTGTGATTATTTCGAAGCTGATGTTGTGGGAGAGTCGAGGGTGGATAGAGGTGGGGTTTGGCAGAAGATGACTGCATACATCTATGCGGGACCCGAAGCGAGATCCGGTCGAGAGGAAGGGGAGGAGGGAAGGAGGAGAAAGAGAATCACTCCTTCGCGAAAGTCCGAAACTCCAACCCTCCCTGACTCCTGAAGGTCCCTCAACCGCAATGAGCTCACCTCCACCCTCAGCTCTGCCCATAAAGAAGCCATCATCCCACGATACTGTACAAGACTTGAAGGGTGCTTCCCTTCTCCTGTCGATCCGCCCTCGATCGCCGATCGGACACTTCTTCTGACCAACGTCCCTGAACCGTTCACCGTTCATGTCCCTACCTGCCAGCCTCCCTCTCCGCACTCGGCATGAAGCCTCAAGGAAAAAAGGAGACGCTCCTAAAGATGCTCAAGAGAGCTTGGGCAAGTCTATCGGGCAGTGAACCACCACAGAACGAAGACGATGAGGAAAACGCCGTCAGAGCCAGCCGGCATCGAAAGACATTCGAAGAGAGCGCTCGAGGGGTCAGTCCGTACCGTTCCCCTTCACGTCGAGGAGACGAAAGCTCAATCAAACCATCTCAATCCATCTGCAGAGATACAAGGCTTTCCTCGTACTCGTGAGAGAGTCTCTCGGCTTCATTCCGAGCCGATCACGGCCCTGATCTCCTCGAATTTGCCCATTTTATCTGATCCACAGGATATCGAGGGAACTTGCGAGTCGGGCAAAAACTTCTCTTTCCCCAACGAGATCATTGTGAATTACACCTGGCAATCGACACTCTTGACCTCGGAAGCTGATCGATCGTCTTACCGCCATTATACTTTGACAGGAGTTTCCTGTTGTCCTTGTCAGATGGCGCCCAAATACGGACGAGGAGGGAAAGATGGAGCTTTACGTCGCAGACTGCTTCCAAAGCTACGTCAAGCCGATATGGCGACCCAAACTGTCGACCTTCTGCAAGAGCTTGACCGGTATTTCTCAGGTCAGTAAAGCCATCGGCCCTCTGATTTCTCTATAGCGCTGAGACCATCGACCATGTTTTGTACGACATCAACAGGAAACTGTCGACGCTGCTCCAACGTTCAAACAGATGCTGCCCAAGTTCGAGTTGTGGCTGCGTAAGCATGATCTTCTCGTCGACTCGGCGGGTGACGAGCAACGACCGTTCCTCTGGGTCACCGACGGAGTAAGCAAACGTTCTCATTCAAAGATCATCGCACATTCCGTCGCTAACATACTGCTCAACGCCCCGCTCTCTTTCTCCTTTCCTCGCCTGCTTGTCTCTTGAAAGATGTTCGACTTACGTGACTTTGTGGCCAAGCAATGCTACGTTTCTCGAATGCGCCATCCTTCCATCCTCGCTGGAGATGTCCTTGACTTGAAGGAAGCTGTCGCTTCGATACTCCTCGACGAGTGGAAGGCCAAGAATGAGGAAGGAAACCAAGAGGAAACTGAGGAAATGACCGCGGTTGAGAGGGAGTTGACAGTAGTGGAAGGCACGGCGCCGTCTCAACTTGCGACCGGAATCGAGATGCTCGATCTCGGAAGGCCAATATCGGACGATTCAACCCCTTCATCCATGCCTGCCCTCTCTGCCTCCGTCGAAGCCGCCCCCTCATCAATACCCCTAGCTGCTCCATCAAATTCCCCGATTCTCAACACATCAACCCCACGATCTGACTCACCCACATCACCTATTGTTGTACCCGTCTCCTCAGCCTCGGCTGAAACCACTTCGACTACCCTTTACCCCCCGACTGCATCGTCTCCAACCTCGACGCCCCTTCCTCCTTCGCCATCACCTAAAGCGTTGTCCCCCAATATCGATCCCTCGTTCTTGCCACCTCAACTTCTGAATCCTGAGGTTGCACCTGTCGTCAGGAAGAGGCGCAAGAAGAACAAGAACAAGCGTAAACCTCCGAGCTGCTATTTTAACGTGACTGACATGCTAAAGAAACTCGGTCTTGGGGAGTTCGAAGGAAGGGCGCACTCGTGAGTGGTACTCCTTTTGATCGAGAAAATGATACTACATATAGGTCTCAAGAAGAAGAAGAAAATCCTTGAATCATAAGCTGACCCTCTTTCTTCATCGTTGTCCGTTTCGTTGGGTAGTGGAATCGACGACGCACGGAATATCGCCCGGCTCTTGATTGAGCTCGAGAGACGCGGTCATCTGATCGAACCAAATCGAGTCATCACTCCTGGCGAAAAGATTTGGGAATGGGTTGGACCTACAAACGAGAGTGGATTGCGAGGAGGCGTGATATGGGATAAGCCTCCTCAGGAGTAGATACAGTATATGCCCAATCGCCCTGCCACTCTCGAATCTTGATAGATGTGCATGAGCTGGTGGCCTATCTTCTGATACCTTTGAAATGCGGTTGAACTGTAGGGAGCTTGACCTAGGAGTGAAAGAACAGTCAGGTGGAAGCGGTCACTAACCTGGCAACGTCATCCTCACCCCAATCTGCCCCTTTCGTTTCCTGCTGCTCGCCATCTTTCATCTCTCATCTATCACACCACCCGACCCTTCATCAGAGAAAAAAAAAACACTTGATCATGTCCGCATCCAAAGGCCAATTCGAACAAGGTCCGTGAACAGCACACAGACAAGCTATCGGTCAATGATGTCTACCCGATCTCAACCTGACCGGGTTTTCGATCCCTAGGTCATCGACCTGATGTCCAGCACCAGGGGACTATTCCCGGACTCGAGCACAGAATGACACCCTCCCCAGAACCTCTTCGAATGGCCGATGGTCGAAATTACAAACCTGCCGAGAAATTGGTTGGCAAGGTCGCCCTAATCACTGGCGTAAGTTATTTGCTCGTTCCGCTTCATCGTTACCTTATACGCTTCTAGATGTACAGGATCCCATCCTGATCTGCTTCCTATCTCATCTTGCCAACAGGGGGACTCTGGAATCGGAAGAAGCACTGCGCTCCTCTTCGCGATGGAGGGCGCTGACGTCGTTCTTTCCTATCTTGACGTCGAGCAAAAGGACGCCGAGGACACCAGGAAGCTCATCGAGGAACACGCTTCCGATAGGAAGGTTCATCTGATCCCAAAAGATATCAGTGATGAGGAGAACTGCAAAGCTATCATCAAGGAGACTGTCGATGTGGGTGCATTCCCTTCTCACGCACTCGCCGTCCTGATCTCATCACAGTCCCTGAATTCCCGTTGCCACGAGACGCTGATTCTGGTAGACTACTCTCAATCCAGAAATTCGGCAAGATCGATATCCTCGTTCACAATGCTGCTACACAGAAGGAGTACCCGTCCATCGAAGAGTTGCCCTCGGAGCAGGTAAGATGCGGTTCCTTTTCTCATATGTACCCGCTACGAGAGAGCCAAGGGCTGACGTGTAACTCTTGTTGGCTGTGTGAAGTGGCGGAAAGTGTTCGCTACTAACGTGAGTTATCGGTGTTCGGTTACGACTACTCGCTCCATCTATCTATTACTCACCATCTGCTCTTTTATAAGATCGACGCAATTTTCTACCTCACAAAGGCAGCTCTCAAGCACATCCCTGAGGGGGGCTCCATCATCATGAATGCCTCAATCAACCCTGTCAGTACCTTTCAGATTCAACCCTATCCAATCCAGCTCCCGCTGTCGCGTATCTTCGTTCGAGTCTGATGGACGTGTTGATTCGTACGATCTTTTAGTTCATTGGTCACCCCAAGCTTCTCGATTACACTTCAACGAAGGGAGCCATCATTGGATTCATGCGAAGTCTTAGCAACCAGATCGTTGGCGAGAAGAAGATTCGAGTCAATGCGGTCTGCCGTGAGTCACTTCTCGGGATTGTTCGCCTTATCTTTAGCCATTCAGTGAGATGCTCATCGCTTAGACAATCCTTCTTCCTGTTGCGCCAGCTGGACCAATCTGGACTCCTTTGATTCCTGCCACTAGTTCGTTCGACTTGTGCCTATTTGCTCGATTCTTCATGGAACTCCCACTGATATGAAATCTTCCTCGCGCTTCACCAGTGGGAGACAAGTCTCTCGAGACTTTCGGCACCTCGGTTCCGATGGGTCGCCCTGGCCAGCCCATAGAATGTGCGACCTGCTTTGTGTTCTTCGCATCCAATGACAGCTCGTACCTCTCTGGTCAGACCCTGCACCCCAACGGAGGATCGGTCATCAACTAGGCTTGGTTTTCTGATGTGTAGCTTAGGCTTTGGTCCTGTTGTATCCATGAGCCCATTCGATCCAACCTTCTCCGATGGGAAGCGTGATGAAGAACTTATGCACGATCCTTTGCCAGAATCTCCTCGACTCGCGATACTTTGCCTAGGTTACCTTGACCAGGAGCGACTTCCTTATCGGTTCTCGTTCCAATCCTGATGTCTGTAGCGATACGAGGGCATCCCATCTTGAGATGATATAGTAGATTCAATATGTAAGCTTAGCGACGGATTGACATAAGACCGAATACGCGACAGACACGGTACAGACCTTGTGGACCGCTTCGTGACACTCTCCAATGACCTATAAGGGAACAAACAGGTGGGGGCTTCAGCTTCGTTCGGGACGGACGGAAGATGTCAATTCGTCGTGACTGACCCTCATAACGAGATCCCAAGGACCCTCGAGGTTAGTACCGTATCCGTGCAACTGGAGATAAGCATACGCGAAGTTCCGGTTGGTTGTCAGTGCGGTGTCGAATATCGTGCGACAGGAAGACAGATCAGAAGAGGATCTCGAAGTGGACCTTGTAAGTGAGACCTTGTTCATTGGCAGCCTTCTCGAGGACCCGTTGACATTCCGCGATCTGAGGACCGACTGAAGGAGATTGAAGACCCATGGGGATCAAGCAGACTGGATGAAGGGGGCGACGTTAGCATCGTGGGGTTGGAAGGAGGGTTGAGATCGATAAGGCGCAGCGTACAATCTAGACAAGAAGAAGTTGGGCGTTGTTCGTCAGCGCACTCAAGACGCACAGAGACAAGGAATGGTCAGCGACATCCTACCTGCGACGGCGTAGAGCTGACTAGACATGATGATGATGCGGTTTGAAAAAGGTCAAGTCAATCGCGTCGATGTCCGAACCAAAGGTCGAAATTGGTTCTGTCCTGCATCGACCAACATCTTCCATACCCTCGTTCGACTCGACTCATCGTCACGCTCTCGACTACATGTCGTTCTCCACACCATCTACTCCCCGTAGGAGGGTACCCCGTAAAGCAGGCCCCTCTCCTGCTCTAACTCCCTCCTCGCTCAGTCAATCGACGACATCTTTCCCGACTTCCTCCTCCATCCTGTCCACCCGACCAGCCTCTTCTCTTCGACAGCAGCTCCAATTGGCAACGACTGAGGATGAGGAGATGGATGTTGCGCCCTCCTCTATTGCTCTTGCTGGTCCTTCAGGCAGCACTAGCAATAATGCGAGCATTCTTGTCGAACGCGAGTCGACGAGCCCTCGAGGGGATACCATCTGGGTTCAAGACGGCAAACATACCGTCTGGGGGAAAGCTGAGATCCCAGAAGAAGTTAACGACGTACTCAAAGATGCAGGTCAGTCGTTCTCCATCCTTGAATGTATCGTCTAGTTCTGGCAGGCGTGAATCAAGCTCAACTCTTCGGCTTGCTCCTTTCAGATCTTTACACGACTCCTTTGTCAGGTCATCTCGATCACAAGTCTGGTCTGGCAAGCCTGACGACTCACTCGTACTTGTTTGTCTGGAATTACGTCAAGGTGAGAGCTCCTGGACCTTTGGCTCGATCACGTTCATCCGCGACAACCCGAGACTCACTGTACTTTATTCAATCTATGCCATCTTGCGGTTCCCCCCTTCAACAGACCTCTTACGCGTCACCAACATTGTATCCCTTCCCTCTTCCTTCATCGACATCGTTGTGCCTGACTCAACTCGTCCGACGTCCAGCTGGTCGAGAGCCAGGCGTGCTAATCGTCTCACCCAAGGGCCAGGTCAGGTTCTGGGACGGCATCAGTCAGGCTCTTGTTGCAGGAGGAGATAGATTCATTGAGGGAACGGTAGGAAGCTTATCTGACGGGGAAGAGGTGTTGTCGATATCAGAGATCGAGGTCAGCACAGGCTAGGTCCCAACGTGATCGCCATAACCGTAGCCATCTTGCTGAGTCAACTGACAATCTTTGCCTTGATCGACCATAGCCCGATTTCTACATCTTAGCTACTACATCTTCGACGCTCCACACGCTCAACATCTCCCATACTGCTGGTCGAACACAGCTCATCACCGTCCCCTTCCCCCGAAGCTCCTCCTCATCATCCTCCCTCTTCTCCTTCTTTCGATCCTCACCATCATCCCAGATATCACAATCCCAACATTCGGATCATGGCTCTCCAGTCTCGATCTCTATCCCGTCGTCCACCTCAGACTTCAAAGAAGCTTTCGTGCTCGTCTCACGCACGCTGCAACGTTGGAATCTCTCCACTCGAAACCCTCAACTCGTCGCTGAACAGAACGTGTGGGAGCCCGTCGTTCGAAAGTTGAGCAATGGAGGTACGGAAGGAGATGCGGACAGTCTTGGGGTCAGCTTGGAGATGCATGGTTTGACGATTGTGGACGAGAATCGGGGCGAGTTGGGTATCCTCGTTTCGTATGCTGAGAGCAGTGTACTGGGTAACGTCAGTAGCCGAGGATCAGGTGTTGAGAAACGTCAGTTCGCCATTGTCATCACCAAATTTGGAGCGGGCGGAGTTGGCGGGGGTGAGACAGTCATTGAACGAGTCGTCAGGACGGAATTCAAGACTGTACGTCTGAAACTCGACTCGATACAGATTTTGTCTCACGTATGCTCATCCAAGTTCCATTACAATCTCATGATAGGATATCGACCCTCGACCACTCCCACCAACATCTCTTCTCATTCCACCTTCTTCCGATGTCGCTTTCATTATTCTACCCTCTGCAATCCTTATCGTCTCCCTTTCGATGGAGAGTCCCTACGAGGAAATAGTCACTCTCAAAAATTCTGCCAGGAATGCATTCCTCGGCACTGGTTTGACTGCGAATTCGTCAGTCCGGAACAATCACAACTCGAGGACGGACATCGATGTCATCACCAAGTCCAACGGCATCCTCGGTCTCTCGGTCACTCTACGTGCAGGGGAGGAAGATGGCAGGAAAGAGTGGGTTGCTCGAATCACGTTATGACGATTATTATCATAACGACTCATCTCGTTGATCCTCTTCGTCTTGACCTGTTCCACTTAGTCGAGCGTCACTGGCTACAGCCAGACTCAAGTCCAAGCTTGAACAAGCAATCTTCTTTGGAGATCGATCAGACGTAAGTCGATTTCTCATTCGCTCCGGAGCATCATATCCTCGTTGTTAACTTTTTTGGCTCCCGTAGAACCCTCTATCGTTCGATCTATACTCAGGTTACGATGGAAACCTGGTCCTTGCTGCCGAGCAGGTCAGCAGTGAGATTCTGGCCTCGAGTGAGTCTACTGCAACTCTTCGACTTGAACGTTGATTCCATGTGACTCAGATTGGGAGAACTTCTTACTTCTTAGGTTCCGCCAACCTTGGAGCTATCCTTGACATGCGATCTCAAATCGCCGATCGCCAAACTCGACTTCGAGCTCTCATTGACTTTATCGGTCGTAATGGACTGCTTGGCAAGGTAACCCTCCCTCTCCAAGCCATCAGGAAAGCCGCGACTAATAGCTGATGATGCTGGCTGGCGTTTCTTGCAGCTTTCTCAATCAAGTCGTCGGAAACTTTCGTGGGATGCTGAGAAACTCAGTGCATTCGCCGATCTTTGGGTCTATCAGAATGCTCGAATGAAGTCAGTCGGATCATTCTGTTTTGCGGGTCGAGTCCTCCAGCTGACGATGTTTCACGTCGTACTTGTATCGTAACTGTGTGCGATCTCGCCTGTATAGTGGGGAAGCCTTGACTGGTAGTCCTAGGGGAATGCTCTCGGACGCCATCACATTGGTCATGCGGTCATATGGTTTCGCGTCGAGCGAGGATGTCGTCCGACTGTTCTTCCGAACCAAGGTAAGTTGCTCTTGCCACTTCGTACCTGATACAATGCGTCCTTGCTGACAGGCGTCGGGCTTCTTCGACAGCCTCGCGACCTAGGCAATGCTCTCGAACAGGTTTCGTATCTCCTTCGATCTGCTCTCGAAGCTTCAACATCTACAGAAAACACTTCCAAGTGGCTTCTTGAAGCGAACAGGATTTATTTGGTCCGTCAAGCTCTGCTCATATATAGCTAAGTGTTTCATGCCGTGTATGCTGACTGAAAATTTGCTGCATCACCGGTCAGACCGCTTGCAAAGCCGCCTTCCGTCACCGAGAGGACTCAAACGCCAAGTACGGGATCGAGCGAGCTGAGACACTCTCTGAACCTTGGACCTCATCTTCACCAACGCTCGATGCACTCGAATATCTCGTCTCGTACACTGAATCCATCATCCGGAAACGGAGTCAAGAGTTTGGTTCGGCACTGGATGAAGAACCTGTTCGATTCGGAGGCGTCAGCGCCGAGGTTGGGAGGACGTCAACGACTGGATCTGGTGATCTGAGTTCTGGCCAGTCCGTTCAAAAAGAGTTCAAGGAGCAACTCTGTGAGCTCTCGGCGGCGCTGTTTGTCAGTTTCGAGGAAAGGATGCGGTATTTGTTGACGTGAGCACTTCCAGCCTTGGCTCGTCTCATCTAGTTTTGGGTCAAAAGGCTCATTGCGCTTCTTGGTTGTATTTTTTTCAAGCGTTCTCGAGGAGAGTACTTCGGATGAGACGACTGATAGGGAAGTTGTCGCCCTCAAAGATCGATACCTCAACGTCCGAACCCGAGTGATCCTTGCCCTAGGTGCGAATCCGCTCCTTGGTACCTCATAAATCTCTTGTGATCTTCGCTAACTAGACAGATATTGTCAAACCTATCAACCTTTCCTTGTACACAGTTCCCATCGGACGATCAGAACAAGCTCTTCAGCTCGCTGAACATCATCGAGACTTCAGAGCTTTGGTCGAACTCTGCAACGATCCCAACGTTGGCTCGTCCTCCCGGATCCAATATTACATGGAGAAGTTCAAGGAGGAGTTCGCCTTTACCCTCTACCAGTGGTATATTGAGAAAGGTGCGTGGAGTTTCTGCACTTCGCTTCGTCGCGCAACAGCCGGGTGAACTTCTTTTTTTTCCGTTGATGATTTTGAATCAAAATGGCAGGCAAACTCAAGACACTCCTCACACAGGATGAAGTTTACGGCAAGTTCGTCCTTGACTTCCTCGATTCAACCGACAACCCTCGGATCGCGTGGATTCAAAATCTCGCTGCTGGGCGATACGAAAACGCTTCGAAATCGCTCCTCCAGGAATCCGACCAGGAGCCAAATCTGGCGGACAAGCAGGTTAGTCACACACTGGAGCATCGCCGTCGTGACCCTCGAATAGGAGGAGGTTTCGTTCGAACGAATGACTTATCTGCCGACTGTTTCATTTTGAATTTGGAAGCTCATGTTGAGCATCGGTAAACTGTGCCAGGTCGTCAAGATGACGAATGAGCCTGAGTCAGCCGCTTCTATGCAAGTGATTGATGGTACGTGGTTGCGCTTTTCTCTCCCATTTATCGTCAATGTTTTAACGTCTACTTCTCCTCTCTCTCCTCTGCGGCCCATATTTGGCACTCCCGACGCATCACAGGAATCGACGACCGACTCGACCTGATCAGTGTCCACGAGCGTCTTCGATCCCTATTCCAAGCGGCCATCGATTCGCTCCTAGCGTCTGACCTGTCTTCGGTGGATTCCACCGTCGAGGCAGCTACTCGAGTCTTAGCTCCCAATCTGAACGACATGCCCGCTCTTCGAGCTGTACGTACCGTTGTTTCTCTTCCCTGGATACGAGAAGAACAACAGCACAATCTGATCAAACGTCTCTTCCTCTCTCTTAACCACGATAGTTATTCGTAAAGCTAGGAAGGGACCTTGTTTCTGGTCGAACTCTTCCAGCAGAAGACCTTATCGATATCCTCACGCTAAAAGCGAACCAAGGAGACCAATCTGGTGATTATGCTAGTGCGCTCGATATCCTGTCTCGACCTCGACCTGTACGTACATCCATCGCTGGCCGAGCAAGTATGACGTCGTATCCAAGATCACGGGTTAACAATATAATTCTTTCATTGAAATCCCGATCCGTGTCTCTTCAACGACCTCATTCGACCAATGACCACACAGGAAATCCCAGAAGGTCGAGTCCGGTTCGCTATGCTCAACATTTGGCGTCGAATCTTCATCAGAGATGATTGGTCGGCTCTAGCTTCGACTTCGAATTTGACGGATCAACAACTCGAAGAAACCCTTCAAAGTACCGCCCTCTTTTCGACTCTAGTCATCTTACAAGGTAAATCAACGAGGACCCAAAAACAAGAAAAGAACAACCCCGTCTGTTTGCTTCCCCTGAGTACAGTATTTTTACTGATTGATGCTTCATCGTCATTTCGCTTTATCTTTCTATCCATCTATCTTTCTATCAGACATTGGTTCGACGGTCCCTCGAGTCGAACCCACTCAAGCCAGCTTATCCTCGACGACTTTCCTCCCATCCGAACTCGCCGCTCGATTCTCTTCCGCTCAAGCGGACGAACTCGAGATGCTCTGGTCAGACTTCAAATCTGAAGATCTCCGACTTCGAGCTTTCATCGAGAATGGTGGAAGATTGGATGATTGGGCGAGAGAAGTTGCTAGGTTGGCGACGAGGGACCGTGATCTGAGAGAGCAGAGGGTGGATTGAGTGATGCTCGCTTTATTTGCCTTCTTATGATATTGATGATCTCTAAATGAGTTCAATTCGATTCTGAATGATGATGAAATAAGCAAACCAAAGAAAGGTCGAAACCGGGAGAGAAACAATGGGCTCTAGAAAAAGAAGGCACGGCGAGAAGCGTTTGAATCCCAAATACGCCTTTTAGACAATCTGTCGAGTTCCACCGCTACCCCAAACACCCTTCCTCGCCTTTGCGCTCGAGCTTCCGCTGCCAGCCGCTGGCAGTCTCTTCTCGTTTCCGACCGACGAGCTTGGTGCAGGGACAGGAGCGGGGGCCGAGGCAGTGGCGGTGGCGGTAGGAGGCTTGACGATGGGAAGGGGGGCAGATCGAATAGTCTCGAGGACTCGTTGAGCGGCTTCGGCCTTTCGGATGAAGTGGGTGGCGAATCGACGAGATTCGGTCGTCTCGGCGACTTGGATGAGACCCTAGAATGTAAAACCGGCGATGGAGGGCGGAAGATGAAAGAAAATGAGGGGGGAAACAGTCAAAGAATACATTAGTCCATGTCGAACTGATCAAACAGATCAACAAGTGAGACTGAACTTACGTTGTCAATGACAAAGTCAAGGTTGTTGTTAACGACCCTCTTTCCCTCAAGCAAACCGCCCTCGTTCCACTTGATGGTCCTCGAGTTTTGTTTGAGGACCATCATCTCTTGAAGGACTCTCTCCTCATCTTGGTCGAGGAAACTTCCCAACTTTGCGGCGTCAATGCTAGTGTAAAGCTTGAGCAAGCTTCGAGTCGTTGGGACCGAGACTTGAGCCTTGACATCCTCGAGGAAGAGGTTGAGGTGTCGGGTAGGGGCATCAAGAGGAGGGTCGGATGTGTAGGCAGAGTAGAGGGCGGAATCCTCGTAAGGTGGAGGGTTTGCGGAGATAAACTTGGGGCATGATGATAGGAAAAGTTCTGTGAAGGTTGGGAGGGCCTCGGCGCTGGGTTGGGTGGCGAAAGCAGAAGATTGAAGATGGAAGATGTCAGATGATCAATCGACGGTCCGAGACCAGAACAGTCAGACGGAACTCACCCTCGGGTCATCTCGGTAAGCTTGTCTCCAAGCATCTCCTTGACGATCGGCATGATACTGGCGTCGTCGATCGAGCCGGGCGACAGGGTAGTGCACATGGCGAGAAGAGCGTACATTCGGTCGCACATCTTGGAAACCTATGACACAAACCGAGTTCATCAACGATGAACAGTTGAAAGAGAGAGCGAGAGAAGAGCTGTCAGTAAGCTATTTTGGCGATAAGCAAGGACGAGACGTTTTCACGCACCTGTCCGTACTGGTAAGATCGGGTGTGGAACTGCTGCATTCGGTTGAAGTATCGGAGGATGGTGACGAAAGTATGGGCAGCATCGGTGTATCGACCGAGGGCCATGTAGGAGAATCCGACGTAATAGTAAACGGCGACGTGGCAAGCGGTGACCTTAGTGAACTCGGCTTTTCGGGTCAGGGGGATGTTGTCCATAACCTTGAGGGCGACTGTCGTTCAAAGACGTAAGGAGCGTTAGTTATTTTGCGTTGCGCGAGTGTCGGAGTAGGTAACGTAAGGGGAGGAAACAAACGAGTGAAGTCGCCGAGAAGGACATGGACTCGAAGAAGACAGATGATCGAGAAGTATCCGAGGTTTCGGTAGAGGGGCTTGGACCCGTATTCTCCAGCAATCTCTCTGAGAAACGCACGGGGCGAGAGACACGTCATCAGTCGTCGCAATCACGACCTTCGCGAGGAAGAATTGGTAGACGTACGCGATTTCCTCAGGAGAAGCTCCAGCCTTCTCGGCAGCCAGCTGTTCGTTGATCTTGGACTTCTGGATAAGCGAATACAGGACGTTGAGGACAGAGTAGCAGCTCCAGACCTGTATCATTTGTGAGACCAATACGACTTGTCAGCGTCTCGCTTTTTCAGCACCCCCACGTCCTCTGTCTCCCCCGCCCTCGCTCTGCCACAAGATGTAGTCCTTTTTGGGACCATGCCTTCGAGAATTCCTTCCGAACACTCACCTGGCTTCCCTCTCCACTCTCCAGAATACTCAGCTCTTCGGCACTCTTTCCCTTCCAGTCCTGCCTCCAAACACCGAAGCTCTGGAACTGGTAGATGAACTCGTCAAGGATGTCCCAAAGCCACTGAGGGGGAAGGTCAAGCGAGACAGGTTCCTTGGAATTGAGGATGAAGTTGAAAAGCTCGCATGAAGACTCGTAGGAGTGGAATCGGTCTGAGGAGGAGAGCAGGAAACGAGTGACAGAAGCGCGAGCACAGAGGGACGTCAGCTTGAGCCCACGCGAAACTCCTTCCACCAAGCACAGGTCCAACAAGACGCTGCCTACCATCGATGTTGGGTCGAAGGCGAGCATAGACGTGTCGGTAGTAAAGCTCTCGGTAAAGGGAAAGGAAGGTCTCGTCTAAAGAAGCGTGCAGTGAATAAGATACCCCGTAAGCCCTTCGACTGTTTCAGCTACCCTGGATTTATTTGAGCTGACGAACCGCCGTTGACCAAAGGAGCAATGAGCTCATCTGAGGGCCACTCGGACTGCGAGTAGTGAGCCTGGGTGAGAGTCTGCCACCCTCGCTCGTAAGCAGTCGTCATAGCAGGCATGTCGTTATCCTGGACTGGAGGAATTCGAAGACGACCAGGACCATGTTAGCTTAATCTCGCGTCTTGTACATTCTAGCTGACTGGCGCGTGGTGGTCGCCTGCACAACCGTGTCAAACGGTTTCCTTCCAAAGGAATAATCTCAACACCTGTTATCTCTCCTCTACACGCGGAGACCCCTGTGATCATGTTCCCATCCTGCTATGGAGATCCTCCTGAGGCAGAAAGAGCAGGACTGTAGGACTTACCAGCTCTGGCAAAACCGACGATGAACTTGAGGACGTCTTCGGGAATGGCGGAGAAGGCCTGCTGAGCAGACTGCTGCTGCTGAAGCGCATCGACAGCTGCGATGGATTTTTCCTCGGTTCCCTGCTGAGGAGCTGATATATTGCCAGACGCGATGAGAAGAGATTTCCAAAGGGGTAGTAAGAAGCAAGGTAGTGGGTCAGATTGTAGACTGGCTTAAGTAGAAAGGGTGGTTTTTGGGTTGGTGTCTCGATCTCACCCTCAGGCTGGTAGAGGTTCGGGAGAGTCTCGATCTCTTCGTCGTAGAAGTCGGCCATTATGGGTATGAAGGGGAGGTCGGTCGAGGGAAGAGGGTAGTGTGGGACGACGAGGTGGACGAGGAGGAAAAGAAGGGAGAGGGGGGTCTTTTGAGATTTGGACTCCTCCCGTCTGATTCCTTGATCCTCCAACTACCCTCCACCAACCTCAACAACAATCATGTCCGCTATCTCCCCTCAGCTCCAATCAACAGCCAGGTCAGCCTATAGGTATTGTCTCAGGTCAACAAAGCTAGTCTTTGCCGGTAAGTCGCAAAACCCGCACCAATCCGCCCTTTACTTTGACCAAAATCGTCCAACTGCTCACACGCTTGCTTTTGTCTTGCTCAACTTAGGAGACGACACCGCCATATCGACAGCTCGAACCAAACTCCGAACAGAATACGAGACCCACCGAGCCAACCCGGATGATTCACCCGAAAACTACGCGGCCAGGGTCACCATGACCAGGGACGTTGCTGATCTTCTCAAGAAGCACGTCGTTCAGGGTGTCAGGGATGAGTCGAGTGAGTCGTACAGTGAGTACCATAGACTCTCTTGTTATCCTCATAACAAGTCATCCCACATGCGGCTGCCCTTCCTTTCCCATGAGTGGTTTCGGTCCAATAAACCTGTGCATGTCTCGCTCACACTGTTCGGCCTTTCGAAATGTCACCGGATCCTAGATCTGAGAATTTTACCAACGACCGAGAGAGGGGACAACGCCAGCATCAAGAAACCAGTCGAAGTCGCCCCCCGTAAGGAAACTGGCGCTTTCCCGAATCGTGGCAGACAGGTCAAGGAGGGAGAGAGTCCACTCAAGAAATCGCCCTGCTCCAGTTGATGATATGTGCCCATGATCGGAACGTCGTATTGCTGAGAGTGTGGGCCGATGTGATAGCGAAGCGTACCGATTGGCTGACCTGCTCTGTCCTTTGGCCGAGCTGATTTTGGGGGTGTTTCTGGACATGCAGCATCTGTATTTGCCTTCTCGACTCAACGAGGCTGACAAGTTGACTCGCATAATCTCTGGGTCGTGAGCCCTCAGGACGTCTGACCCATGATCTCGGATGCCCTGCTTCCTTCCTAGTCAAGCTGGTCTTCGACGTTTCATAAACAATGCCATACCTTGTTGGATTGGAGGATTCGACCGAAGGTTTGGATTGCCAACTCTGTCCAGGCTTTGTATCACAACGACGAGCAATACTGAAGACTGTACTGTTGTATGCGATGGACCATGCTAAGCGGACTAGATCTTTAGAGGACACCTGATGAGATTGTGATGTCCTGGTGAGCATGTGTTCCTCCTAAAGAGATGAACCAAAGAAATCCGAAGGTCGAGAAGTAGAGGCTCACTTGACGACCGCTACAGAGTGGTGACCTGACATGGCCATCTCGGTCTGCGTACGTGGTACTGGCAGCATCAGACGCTTGTATCAATTGAATTACGGAGCGAACAACGCCATGTGTAGTGAGGTAAGGAGAGAGGACATGCCTGAAGATGGTACACGTGAGGACGATGACACAGACGCGCAGTCGATTCCGGTCCATCTTCCTCGAGGACTGACCCCTGAGGAAGGGGCATCAGCGTTCCGGAACTTTGTGAGACTGCTCTGGCTGATTCTGTAGAAGCTTGTTCGCTGGAGATGGTCATCCAATCCCATCGGAAGTCCTGGGTCGGCTGCTGGGTGGATTGCTCATGTCCTCTGCATGTTCCATCCCTCTGCATGTTCCATCCCTCTGCATGTTCCATCCCTCTGCATGTTCCGTCCCTCTTGTCTTCCACCTCGCCTTCGTCTCATCCTCCTTCGTCTCGTCTCACCATCTCGACACATCGCTACCCAGTGCAGGTCTGTTCCAGTCGTCACACTCCAAGATGGCACTTCGAGTCATGGCATCGCATCGAGACGAGCCAGACTGGACTGCCAGCTCGGAGTGTGACGACGACTGCAGCATGCATGGGACTGTCTGACTGTCGGACTGTGAGACTGTCGGACTGTGAGACTGTCGGACTGTGAGACTGTGGGACTGTGGGGCTGTGGGACCGAAGGTACGTTGGCAAGTCGCAGCGTACCAGCCGAATAGTCGAGCAGCCGAGCAGAGTGGAAGCATCTGCCGGAAGAGGACGCGAGGACGCGACTTGGGAAGTAACGCATAGCAGTAGCAGTAAGATGATAGACGACGATCCATCAGTGTCGACGCACAGCTGCCTAGCACGACTGCTTGTTCAGCTGACATCAGTGCAGGTCAGAGGTCAGAGGTCAGAGGTCAGGAAGATGGGTCAAACGGGTTGGGCTGGTACTCTCGCGTCCCCTCTCCCCCCCCCCCCCCCCCCCCCCCCCCCCCCCCCCCCTCCTACGGTCTCAAGCAAGGCTCCCTGCCGCTGACTTGACTGGATGCCCAAGTGTCATACAATCACATCATACAATCACATCACACGATACACATCACACGAGCTCCATGTCGTCTGTTCTGCCCATCGAGCGTGTCACTCACCTGGCAAAGTAGCCTTCCTTGCACTCGAGCACACGCCCCGTTGAGAACACACCCCGTTTGGGCCTCCAGCCAGCCAGTCTGCCCAGCCTTTCCCTCGTCTTGTTCGAGCGTGCTGTCCTGTTGTCTGCTGGGTTGAGTCGCACTCCGGTCTGGTGATGGTGAGCGCAGTATTGGACAGGCGCGCGGGTCGATGGATAGACGAGAGGTGGCTGGCCATTAGGGGGGGAGGAAAGGGGGCGAAAGGGAAGGAGACGAAAGGGAAGGAGACGAAAGGGAAGGAGACGAAAGGGAAGGGAAGGGGAGGGGAGGAGACGAAAGGGAAGGAGACGAAAGGGAAGGGGAGGGGAGGTTCTGGTGCTAGGCGCTGGGAGGGCAAGTGCCCCGGCACCTACCCCGGATTCTATGTCTCGCGCTTCGCTCGAGCTGAACGGTCGTTGCATGCCCTCGGGTAGTCGGCTGGTGCTGACTATCGTCCGGCTTCGGCTGGACACACATAAAATTGGAACAATACAGAGAAGATTAGCATTGCCCCTGCACAAGGATGACACGCTCGTACAGATTGGATGGCCTTCGGGTCACATTATTTTTTTTTTGCATCCCACCAAAGCATCGGAGGCCATGGCGAGTGAGACTGGATGGCACAGTAATCTCAGGTGGAAAGAGAAAGGTCCCCTGCAAGATCAACTCCTTTTCTTCACCCGTTCCTCACTCGCTTCTTTTTCTTTGCAGCTCAAAGGCAGATGGTGAGCATCTTATCGTGAGGCATGTTTGTCGCACTTCTTTCCAAGTTGCGATCTCGCAATGCATCTCATCGAAGGTCGACTGGACGACCTGATCCTCTCTCATATCGATCCAGGATGACCTGGAAGCGCGGAAAACTCTCGACTCCGCTCCGCTTCGAAGGAATTCTAGGCTACAGGTATGTCGTTCAAACCGACAGTCGTACGTTCACAAACGCGATTGCATATTGGACGAGACACGGATGGAATTTGGAGTCCCAACTTGGCCACTTTAACGTCTCTTGTACCGGCCATTTTCTCGACTAGGGGAACGATATGGCCAGAATGATAGGTTAGTATCCGTCCACGCCAGATGTAGTCATTCGAAAAACAGGAACAGATGCGTCAACCTACCTCGCCTCATCGGCGATGAGCTTCTTCTTCTCAGCTGCCATTCGATCAGCTTCCTCATTGATTTCTTTGACTTTGGCGGTGGATGGGAACCCGATATCACTGATCGAGCAAAGAAAAGATGCAGTGTGAATCGAATGATGTTGGTCAAGCTTTCACGTGATACACCGCTCGAATTGACTGACAAGTAATGGGGCCTATCCAGAATACATTTGCGTGGGAAGCAAGGAGCAGTGATCAGCTTATCTTGCCGGAGGGAGATAGGACCCCAGAAGATGATTACGACTCACGGATCCTTGGCCTCGACCCAAGCATCCCGATGTCGACTCGTCCTCTGAATATGAGCTGCATGTCTTTCGGCCGCTTTACGTGCTTCACGATCAGCCTTGGTCTCTCGGCGCCCCATAGCAGGGAGATCCATGTCAATTTGAACTCGTCCGATGACATTCCCGCCGGTTTCGTCGTCGTCAGACGGAGAAGAACCTCGCCACCGTGGCGCCGAGGCCTCGATACCAGGCGGCAGATTGGCAACAGACTTGTAGTACTGCTCATCAGGGAAACGAAGTCGACAGAGAAGGTAAGACGATGCTGGAGGGGGCCAAGGGTGCGGTGATGGGTGAAAGATCGAGAAAATCGAGGACGAACACCAGCACAGCACTCGCAATCTCGCCCATGTATCTGTTTTCGAGCATTGCCGCGCACGACTTCGTGGTAAGCTGACAGGAATGAAGTTAGTATCGATAGCATGAGTGAGTGAGCCAAACTCCGTCTAGACTTGAAACTAGAGAAGAAGTCCGAACCGAAGTCCTTGCCATCGTTTTTGTCCTTATCGATAACGAACTGATCTTGGTCCGTCTGGCCTGCACTGTAGAGCCGTATAGGTCACTTTGGCAGTTAGATTCATTCGCAAAGACCCTAGCGCCACTCTTCCGTATCCAACTCAGCACGACCGGATTTTAACTCACCCATTGACCTTCTCAGCTCGACCATATCGTCCTCTTCCCTTGAAGGGTTTGTAGATTTCCCTCAACTCGTGAGGCGTTTTGTTACGGAGACTCTTGAGGAAAATGGACCGCTCTTTCTTGGTCATCCCAGCGGTCAGGTCAACCTGGACTCGACGTTCCGCGTCTTCTTCCTCTTGTGATTGAGTAGAGATTCGGTAAGGATCAGCGGTAGCAGATGCTGGTGATGATGGAGGATTGTCATTTGAGAGATCGAAACTGTGCAAGATTGTGGAGTTATTGAACCTGTCAGCGGAACTTGAAGTGGAATGTCGTCTCTTTCGTCGCTTCTTCGAGCTGCTAGGTAGGTCGGACCCTGGATCAAGCACGAGGGGGGTACCTTCTGGTACCGACATCTCGAAGTCATCGCCGTCAACGACCTTCTCCTCGAGCATGTGCTTGCCAAGCCATCTGGCGGGTTTCGGATTGATCGAACGCGAACTAGCACTCAAAGTTGAAATCGCTGGCTTGATGTTGGAGGAAGACGCTACAGCGTTGTGTGGGTCGAGCTCGTATCGAGGCAAGAGACGGGAACGGGGTGCTGGCGTGATGGTTGCGAGAGCTTTCGAAAGAGGGGTGGGCTTCTGTGATGACTTGTTGCAAAGCTGGAGTTGTTGGGGTCGGATGAGAGTGGTCGGCGTGGGATAGTCTGGAGGCAGATCCGAAAAGCGAGAAGCATCGTTGGATTGGGCTCGGGTGAAGGATGGAGTCTCGATGGCAGGGGAACCGCCTTTGCGAGTAGCTCGGAACGCGGCAAGCGAAGTACCAGGAGTAGTCGCGACAGCGAGAGGAGGCTCTGATGCAGGTCTCTCAATCGACGAGGGGACGATGTTGCTCAGTCTTGAGGGCGGACGGCGGCTGGTGGAGCGGCTTTGGTCATACGTTGTTGGCTGACTGGTTCGAGAAGCGTCGGCAGCGACAGTCAAGCTGGGATCCTTGGTGGGTGGTGCCGATGAGGATGATTGAGGAGGAACGACGAAGGGGTTCTGCTGAGGGTCCCGAGGATCAGAGCTAGGTCGCACGTCGGCAGGGAGAGTAAGATTCATGTTTCCTGGCGGGGAGGAGTGAATGTGAGTGATTTGGGAGGATGAAGGATCCATAAGAGTTGGAACTAGGGGTGAAGTCATGCCACTTTTGAGATGGATGCTAGATGACGGTGATCTTCGGTTCGGAGACGAGATATGTAGGGAAGGATCGACTTGTGGAGCATGGGTGTAAGCGTCGTTTGTGTCATCTGAATGGATCTTGCCACGCTTTGATGGTCGTGCATCTTCCTCCTTCTCCTGTGCAGCCTTGACCTCCTGATTGACTCGACCCGGCAAATCGTTGACGAGCGTTCTATCCGGATCCTGCTCCTGCTCTCCGACTTGTTGGTTATGTTCAAGCCCGTCTCGTCCTCGTACTCGACTTTGTCTCTTAGCCCTCTTCTCCTCTCGCCTTTGCAACCGTTGCTTCTCTAGTGTTCGGATTTGGGCGTAATCGTCGATATGCTTGGCGACGAATCCTCTCCAAAGTTCCGACTTCTTCTGGTTTTCCTTTTGAAGTGCATCATACCGAGCAGAGAGTGATTCGTAGCGAGCTTCGTGCTGCCAGAGTAAAGCTTCTGCCGAGAGTACCACGCCAGAGGGCGTTGGGAAGCGCTGACGGGATGGTTGTCGAGCGTCCGACGCAATGATCGACCGCGAGGAAGAGGTACTGCGTGAGGGATCCCTAGTCGTTCTGCGAGAAGTGAAGGGTGTGACTTGATCAGCCAGCAGAGTGATGTAAAATGAATCAAGACACTTACTTTGATGAGTTAGATCGCTGCAGCTCAAGCTCCTTGCATACCCCGATCAGTTCCGCCTTCAGCTCGTCCACCTCTGTTTTCGCCACTCTGAGAGTCTCCTCAAGTGCACTCTCTTTGCTCCTCCAATCGCCGTTATCGGTGATTTGCTGGTGCAACCCGTCCATAACATGCTTCAGGTCCCCAATTTTCTTCTCGTACTGGCTCAAGCAGAGTGATTCATACCCGTAGACTTCTTTGGCTCGATCAAGCGCGGCGACAGTCGATCGGTGTTCGGAACGTTCGAGCGAGTAACGATCAAGGAGTATCGAGTGAGACGCATGTGCGCGAGCGAGTGCGTCTTCGAGCTGAGCCTTTTGAGGAACGAGCGAGGTTAGGGTCGATAGCGGTGGAAGCTGAGGATTCTTGTCGATGTATAAGAGGAGATCGGACGCGTCGGCAAATCCAAGGGCGGACGCGACAGAAGCTAGTTTTCTGTGCGAACAGATCGGTGTCCGACACGTTTCAGCGATATTGATCATAAGAGACGATTGTGTGGGCAAGGGAGAGACGCTCACTTGGAGAGGTCCACCTTGGCGTCGCGAGCTTTGAGTGTGTCCTTTCTTCTGGCTATGAGCTACCCAACAGTCAACAGGGTGAAGAAGAAAACACCGCATGATGAGCGCCGCGAGCAGCTCAGGAGTACGACGAGGACCACGAACCGAAGCGTCGAGCTCTGCGGTACACGAGGCGGTCCACGTTAGCAGAGGATCATCCAGGCAGGGGCAGCCGCGTCATCGTGTATGAATCGAGAGGGTGAACTTACGGCTATACTGTTCGCTCCATCTATCGTTGAGGCGGTTGATTGCTTTTCTCTGACTCGAGCTAGTGCCCTCGGAGAGCGCTTCCTCAAGGGCAGCAGATACAGCCAGCTGTGGTATGTAGAAGATCAGAAGAACGTCGAGGCGATAGCGACGACATTGAAGAGACGCACGGAAGGCAAGCCTGAGTTTGGTGTCGACCGAGACATATCCGCGAGTGTTTCTGTGTTGTGTGTCGTCGTGCTTGATTGTTACAACATCGGTAGCTCTCTAGGGCTTTCGTGCAGGTAGAGGAAGGGGGATGAGGTCGATCCGCAGGCGAAACCCAAAACCGGGTCGAGAGCGATCCCAGACACTCTACTCTAACCACCATCCCGACTGCACAAACGATGGACTTGTGAGGCCCAGCTTGGAGCTTCGAGCACATTCTTGGACTTTATTGACGTAGAACTCTCTTACGCAACGTGACGACAGCCTCGATTTTCCCATCCATTCGCTCATCCTTCATGATCTCGCCCGCAACCTCGCTTCCACCGCCTCCGACTCGGCAGTCCCAAAGGGTGCCCAAGATCTCACTGAACAAGTGCGAGTTGATCTCGTAGAGGCCAAGGGAGATGATGGGCAAGGCCGGGCGATCATGGTGAGCCAAACCCGTCCTTTCAGGATCAGGTCGCGTCGTCCAATTGCTGACATCATGCTGCACGTACCTGGGTCGTTCATCCTGATGGTAGACATCCTCAGCTACCAACGTCAACACTGGTTTCTCGACGTTCTGCGCTCATTTAGCACCCTCTCACCCTTCCGCTGCACGCAACACAACCCTCCTCCTCGACCTCCTCCGGGACATTCCTTCGACCGACTTTGAGCAGGGACTCGGATGGTCGGAGTGGGCTTTGCCCGACCAGCTCACGTACAGTGTCCTCGGAGCTCTTCTAAAGATTGCCGGAGATGACGAAGATCCAAGGCAAAGAGACAAGGTCCTCGAAGAGATTGGAAGCTTTATCAGCGAGTTGGCCGTGAGAGTCGACCGGGGAAGCGGTAAGATTTTTCTCATTTCTGGTCCTGCGTCTGGAAATTCGACTGATCGGATCCTTGATTGTTCCATCGCAGCTGTCGACATCATCACGCATTCTGTCCCGATCTTTAATGGTCTCTACCGCTCATTCACCTCGTTTGCCCATCCATTCACTCTCTCGGCATTCGTGTCTCTTGCCTCGTCGATGGGTGATCTCTTCCAGCCTGGCACTATCGACTCCCTCAATCATCTCCTTATTGACCCGGTTGCCGCTCTGTCGACCGACCCCGATCCTTTCGGCACACATTATTCCCTCGCCCTCCTTACCCGTTATCGAGCATCGGCTCGTCCTCTCAGCGGCAACTTTCTCGTATGTGCTGGCTTGGAGATGCAGAAGACGATGCTCTCTCAGGCTCTCAGCCCCCCTCGAGCTTCCTCGACCAAGACGATACCTGAGAGCGAGCTTCTCCCATCTGGAAACGACGACGGGGCAGGGGCTGAGGCGAGCAACGGGGCCTGGTCTAGGTTGCTGAATGGAAGTGCCGATCTGGAAGGGAGGGAGGAACTCACTGGCAAGAACGAGGTCGGCGCACGAGAGGTCCTCGGCAACGCTATGAGATGTGCTGGCGAGATGATCGTCACCATCGGAAGCTTGAAGGGCGAGCCGGCCCCTGATCTGTACCCCTTCGAGGTGATCAGTGAGAGTCTGGTGAGTAACTAAATCGCTGAACGTACAATGCTCTCTCGTGCTGATCTAGCTCTTCGTTCTACCAGAAACTCGCCACACTCTGCTCTATCGCTCTGGGTCATCCTGATGAGTCGTTGCTTGCGAGACTCAAACTTCTCGTCTCGGAAAACTCTCCTGTGTTCGAGTCGCTTGTACAGGAAGCTGCCCTTCAGTCGTTGATGATTCTAGTTCTCAAGTACATAACACCTATCTTCATCATCTTGCTTATCTGGAGACTGACAGCCGTTGTCTTGGCAGCTTCCCATCTCTTGCTCAGCCTATGGCTATCCACCTCCGACGATTCGTTGCCACTCCACTGCGCATCTTCGATGGGGACGACTTAGGGACCCTCGAGGGCTCACTGGTGCTCACAGCAGCTGCCAAGTGTCTCGCTGTCTGCATCAAGGTAAGTGTGATCCTGGCTAACGTCGCTCCCTGTCCTCAAGCTCATGTCCGTGAAACAACCCCTCATCTAGACTGCACCCGGCGACGATCTGATCAACTCAACGCTTTACTCGCTTCTCAATAATCTCTCGGCGTCGGGACGCAACAACCTTGCTGTTTCTGGAGCTCACTACGCCTCGTCGACTCGCTCCGGTGGCCGAGAGGCAAAACTCGAGACCATGACAATCAAGACGATGGGTGCAACCCTCGGAGGACAACGAACGGACGAGCAGACGAAACAAGTCAACGCATCAACCATCGCTGTCGTCACTAGACTCGCTATCGAGTTCAAGCAGTCCGAGGTCCGTTCGGGAGAAACATGTTCGCAACCTAAGCAAAAATCTAGCCATTGACCGATCCAACCTCGTGCTTGCAGGTCATTCATGTCATCGTGTCGATGCTTTTGCAGCGACTTCGCGGGGCCGATGCTCACACCGAGGCCACGATCGTTTCGAACCTCGTTCCACTCGCTCTCGTCGCACCTCGACTCGATTTTATCGACATCATCAAGTCATTGTCTCTCATTTCCCGCTCGTCTAACCCAGAGGATCCGAGGCATTCATCCTCGGCTGTCCTCACCGCTCAGACGCGTCTCGGAAAGGATCTACGGGGAAGGGAGGAGCTGTGCGACACTTACCTCGTCGAACTTCTTCAGCTGTTTGCTGATCGGGGAACCAAGGTCCAGATGGTCGCCGCCGGCAAGAGGGAGGACGGTGGTCACAAGAGACTCATCACCAAAGAGACCCACCAGGACGACGATAGGACCGTCACGGAGCTCACTGACCAGTTGGCGGGCCTCATCCTACCCATCGACGCCGTTCTGAACCATCCCTCGTTCGATCCATCTTTCAAGCCCAGTCCGGAGCTCGTCTCTCTCTTCCGAAACATGTGGTTCATCTGCGTCGTCCTCGGAATCCCTCGACACCTCAAAGCAGGCACTCGATCCGCTCTCGAGCGAATTGCACTCAAAACACCTGCACTTGTACTCGAGTCCGCGCAAGACTACGTCGAGTCGGATCTCGAGTACAACTCAATCATTCGAAAGGACTATGCCCACGTCGTCGTCGGCAAGCAACGAAGCCTTTTGGCCGATGTTCTGCCGGGTCTTGCGAGCGAGGTCCGAACGCTCTCGCTTCCTCAGGTCACACTTCTGCTGACGATATGGGAGCTCGAAGGCATGAGGACGAGGCTTGGTCGACCTTCGAGACTTCTCGAATACTTTTGCAACGAGAGCATCAACGAGTCTGTCTTGGTCAGGCCTCTCGACGCGATCGCTAGCAAGGTTCGCAGCTTCTGGTTCTATGTTGACTTGGATCCGTCAAAAGTACTAAACCATGCTCTTCGACGCGTTAGATCATCGCTGGCTATAAAGGGGAGCTCCAAAGACAAGCCATCGCCCATGCTGTTCCTCTCACTATCTCGGACGAACTTCAAACGCTCCTCATCGGCTGCACGCATCGCTTCAAGAAAGTCCGAGATGTCTCGTTTAACTATCTCCACGCGTTGATGACAAGCTTCCCTTCACTCATGTGCGACGAGAAACTCGTCTTCTCGCTCTTGGAGGTCCTTACCATCATGCGAAACTCCTGCGAGGAGGAGTTCACGGATGAGGTCAGTCACTAAATTTATCGACACCTTTTGGCCGGACCTTATACTTAATCCCGAGGACGTATTTCCTCTTCGTTGTCGTTTAATATCCAAACAGTACTCACCCGTCTACGAGTACAAGTCGACGAAGGTCGATATCTCACTTCAACTATCCGACAGCTTCACTGTTCGAAATGAGATCACCACTCAGCTGTATGGTTACGCTCGTAACTGGCTCACGGCTGCCATCTCGAGAGCGCCCATCGAGCTTCAGACCATTTTGCAGGTGAACCGCATCTCTCCCTCGCTGTCGTGTCTCCTGCTTTTGACCGAGTCAGCAGCTGATGTAGGCGATATACTTCTGCAGCTGTACCTTGCCGAATCTAGGGACGTTCTTCTCCCTGATAGCGTCGAGATGGGAGCTGGTCTCGCCCTTCATTACTCCAAAGTCATCAGCAACTCGGATAGGAAAGAGAGTTAGTGCCATGTTGACCTTTTGCTCACTTGCCGAATACTTGATCTGAGGTCGAAGCTGACTGTTTGGCCAACGACACTTCTATCGCCCGCCCAGCCCTCATGCCCAACCTTGGAGGTTGGCCGTCTGACAAGGCAAACCTGTTCGCCAGCCAGTTTTCCTCTAAAATCTACTATGATGGAGAGCGTAGCGGTGCTAGACTCATCCTCCGCCAAGGTGCGCTGGCGCCTCTATCTTCTGTTCATCCGATAGCAATACACACTGATCCCTCATCGTGTAGGTCTGAACAATTTGCAACAGGACAGCCCAACTTTCACGTCGGCTTCCGAGATCAATGCTCTCAAGATGCAGATGGCTGCTGCCCTCAAGGCGGTCGATGACAAGACCAGTACATTTAGCATCCCAGATCTTCGAAGGCTCTTATCTCGAGGAGTCGCGATCCTTATCTCGTCCGAAGCTGTGCGTGCCTGCTGATTGATCTCTAGCGGAGTCGAACTCACACGTCATCGATACAATCTCTCATCCCAGCTCGATAACGATATCCTCCACTACCTCGTCTCGATCCCTATGCGCGCGTTCTCGCCGCGGTCTGTCGCTGCTGGGGTCGACGTCTGGACCTGGCTTGTTAGCGAGCGACCTTCTGTCGAGATGGCACTCTTGAGTGAGATCGTTGTTGCTTGGACCTGGACGATCAACAAGAGAAAGGGACTATTTTCCACCGCTCTCAAGTGCGTAACGCTTGCTTCTTTCTATCCGTCGATGCGCTTAGTCGTCACTCAAGTGGCGATCGCTGATTCCTCACTCTTAGTACGAGCGATCCTTTCGTCCATCCGGTCGAGTATTCTCCTTCCAACCAGGAGCTCATGGACAAGTCTCTGGCAGCAGCAACAAACCTCCTTACCCCACACCTGCTACTCATTCAAATCCTGTCGAGCCGATTCCAGGCCGTCAAGTACCGAGAGCCGGGGCTTATGGTATCGTTCTTCCGTGTGCTTGTTCGATCGTGCAAGGCCGCAAAGAGCATGAGGTGTGTATGAACTCCGTCACGGTCAATCTTCCGACCGTCCACTGAAGCTTACCGTTGTTCGAACGATCAACTACAGCACCCATCCTCTAGCTCGAGAGACGCGCTTCACTCTTATCCTCTTCGGGCTTCAGCTCCTTCAGAGCAGCCGACTCGAAGCTGTCAGCGAGCTCAAACTGCGGGATCTGCTCTACAAGACGGCCTTTTCGTGGTTTGCGGTCCGACCTCAGTGAGTCTCGTCTACTCGATCTGTCGCGTCGTCATGTCCTAAGCTCTGACTTGGAATATTGTCCACGCTCTTCCGTTTCCAAGATGGTCGTTCGGAAGCAACCGCATTCAGGTCAATGCCGAGATCAAGCTGATGGAAGAGGTCTTAGTCGCTCTCAAGGCCGATACTATCCGAGCTCAAACGTTTGTGTCGAGTCTTCGGATTCCCGATCATCTCAGAGTCTTACCAGGTGCGACCATCTCTCTGGCGGAACAACGTTTCCCTTACTCATACCGAACACACGTTTGGCATTGATAGGAGGAGAAGGCAACCTTCGAGACTACGAGGCGATGCATCGTGATCGGCTTCAGCTGCTTCAGATCCTTATCGAGAACGAGATCAGCCGGATGTCAGTCTGGCAGAATCCGCTCGGAGAAGCTGCTCGAGCTCACTCTGCTGGTGTCGATCGATCAACTGTAGGTCACGTCGTTTTGGATCTGTGTAGTTGTAGAGATAATCACTGAGTACTCATCCCGAATGCCGTTTGTTCTTGCTCCAGACGACGTGGTCGAAGGTCATTCAGACCGCCTGGAAGGAGAACCCCGCTGTCGCTGTTCATCTCGCCGAGAGGATCAACCTCCCTCAGGTGACGCTGGAGATCCAGTCCCTTGTTCGGGCACGACCAAAGGACGTCATCGATATTCATGAGGCACTTTACTTCCTCCTAGGAGACAAGATGGAGCCGGGGTCAAGAAGAAATCTTCAGGTCAGCATGAGCCCGATATCCTCTGCCTCGACTGACACGTCAGAGACTAACGGAGTCGTCCCTTATATCATGTTCCGCGATCAGTGGCTTCTCCTCTGGGCCGCTGTACCTCCGGTCTCGGCCGTCAATTACTTCCAACCGCGATTTGGCAACAACCCCATCGTTCTCCAGTACGCTATGCGAGTCCTCGAGCAGCATCCTGTGCAGCTCACGTTCTTTTTCGTCCCTCAAGTCGTCCAGGCCCTTCGATCGGATGCACTCGGTTAGTAAAGTGTCTTTCACCATAGCTTCACCCTGCAGTCGTTGACGGAGAGCTCGTCTTGATCTCACCCAGGATATGTTGAGCGGTTCATCTTTGAGACCTCAAAAGTCTCGCAACTCTTTTGTCATCAGATCATTTGGAACATGAAGGCGAATTGCTACAAAGACGACTCTGCGACAGAGGTACGTCCTTCCTTGTCGACAATTTGTTATCTGTCCCATCATAAGATGTGGCTTGGCTAACGCCGATCGACTCAATCGGTACGAATCTACAGCCCGACCCTATGAAGCCAATGCTGGACCGCATGGTCGATCGAGTCGTCGCATCTCTCTCAGGGGAAGCCCGGAGTTTCTACGATCGAGAATTCACCTTCTTTAATGAAGTCACCGACATTTCAGGCAAACTCAAGCCTTTCATCAAGAAGACGAAGCCAGAGAAGAAGGTTTGTTTCGCTCCATCTGATGATTGACTCGGGATCAATCTGATCTTAGCTTGACGTCAAACATCACTTCCCGCCCTTTGCAGGCCAAGATCGACGAAGAGATGGCCAAGATTGTTGTGGACAGTGGAGTCTATCTTCCGAGTAATCCTGACGGAGTCGTCGTCGACATTGACAAGAAATCCGGCCGCCCGCTACAATCGCATGCCAAGGTATGAAACTTACTCGCGCAAAAGCCACCCTGCCTTCCGCCGACTGACTCGCGACTGCTCGATCGTTCAGGCCCCATTTATGGCGACGTTCAAGGTCCGCAAGGAACGCGTCGAGTTTTCGATTCCCACCGAAGATTCCCTCATCGAAGCCTCCCGGGAAGCTCAGAACAAGCTCTACTACGAGGTTTGGCAGGCGGCCATCTTTAAAGTCGGAGACGACTGTCGACAGGATGTCCTAGCGCTTCAGATCATCGCCATGTTCAAAAACATCTTTGCTGGCGTTGGGCTGAGTCTATACTTGTTCCCATACCGAGTGACGGCGACTGCTCCTGGTGTACGTTTTTACTCTCGTACCTGGTCAGAACATAAACCTAGACCACAGCTCTGATCAGCCGATATATCTGACCTATGCAAATCGACAGTGTGGTGTCATCGATGTCGTTCCGGATTCGACATCTCGAGACGAGATGGGTCGAGCCAAAGTCAATGACCTCCTTAGCTTCTTCGTCGACAAGTACGGCTCGGTCGACACGATCCCATTCCAACGGGCAAGGATGAACTTCATCCAGAGTATGGCCGCCTACTCGATCGCTTGCTACATCCTCCAGATCAAGGATCGGCACAACGGAAACATTATGATCGATGGAGAGGGTCATATTGTTCACATCGGTGAGTTCGAAGAACGGGTTTCGGACGCTCGTGACCAGATCTGCGGATCGTGAACCGATTTATATGGCGCTGTGATTAACCCGAATCCACCAAAACCCTTTGTCCCTCAACTTGATGCGTTCGTCCAGACTTTGGCTTCCTCTTTGATATCGGTCCCGGAGTGAGTGGATTCAAAGATGGACCCTGGATCTAAGGTCTCCCCCTCCAGCAACAAACTAACATCGTCTTCATTCCCCTTTTCCCCCCTTGCCGCCATCCTTGCCCAGGGTGTCAAATTCGAGCCGAGTTCCTTCAAGCTCACGCACGAGATGGTCGACCTCATGGGGGGCCGATCCTCCCAAGGTTATCGAATCTTCCGAGAACTCACCGTCAAAGCCTTCCTCGCCATCCGACCTCACGCCGCTCAACTCGTCGACACCGTTCACCTCATGCTCGAAACTGGTCTCCCGAGCTTCAAGGGAGAACCAACGATCAAGAGGTTGAGGGATCGGTTCAGGTTGGAACTCAACGAAGAGAAAGCCGCAGAGTACATGTCGGGCGTCATCAAGAACGCTCACGAGAACAAGAGAAGTTTGGTTTATGACGAATGTACGGGGTTTTTTTTTTTTTTTTTTTTTGGCGGCGGGGTGGGGGAAGTCCTTTGGTATCATATCTCTTCCTTTCTACTATGGAAGATGCGCTGACCAAGATGCGTCGGTTTCCCTCTTTTTTACCCTTGATTCTTTTCGAGCAGTCCAAAGGGTGAGTCCTCTTTCCGTCATATCTTCCTCTCGTTCCTTCTTTTCGTCCTTTTTTTCGTCCTTCTTTTCGTCTTTCTACTCACTTCTCCCTCTGGGAAGCTTCGATCATGACAACCTACTGACATATCTTTCATCCTTTCTGATTGCTCCCCCCCCCCCCTTCCCCCATCTCTCTCGCCCGTTCTACATCTCTCCACCTTTCTAGCTCCAAAACGGGTGAGTGATTCTTTCCTTTTTTTCTTTTTTTGTTTCTTGCTCGTCGCCATATCCCTCTTTCCACCTTTGAGGCGTGAATCATTTCACTGACCATCCTATGAGGCTTTCATTTCCTCTTTTTTTTTTACTTGTTTCTTTCTTCTTTCCTTTCGCCTTTCTTTCAGGATCCCGTACGCAAGCTAGATCGATTGACCCTGACCGTCCAAGTCACGAAGACGTCTTCTTTTGCTTTCTCGGGCTCCTTGTCCTTGATTCTTATTCAATGGGTACTTCCTTGCGCCTTTCTTTCTCTCTCTCCCACCTTTGTACACATGTCGCAAGGCCTTCTTCTACTCGAATTATGCGGTAAGGAAAGAAGAAGAAGAAGAGAACGATGAAAATTATTGACATCCCTTCTTGTCCGTCGGGCTAGAGAAGGTACCTCTCGATCTCGTCCCCCTTAGTAGCTAATCGTCTGTAGTCGCTCGTGTCGATGATCTTCAGGTCGGTCGCGGCGTTCCTTGATCTTGCTTTCGAGAGACCCGCGGCTTTCTATCTTTGTCAATCGAGGAAATCCTCCTGTACGTCTGACCAGCTGGTTGACCAGCCCGGATTTGGAAGGATAGAAAATTGGGAACTCGAAAAGAGAATCAGAAATCAAGGGTTCGAGACGGTCACATTTACCGGGAGCTGAGCTGCAAAGGAATAAGAGAAAGGAAGAAGAAGAAAAAAAAAAGAGAGAGGGAGGATTGGTTCTGCCCACCCGACTGCGATAGGGGTGGGAAATAAGTTGAAACTGAGTCAATCCTTCCTCGTCGAAAAAGAAAAAGAACCCCCCCCCCCCAAGAAGGGGACTGGATTTTTTTTTTTTTTTTTTTTCAAAGAGACTGACGTAGATCCGGATCGACACCCAGGTAGCTGAGCATTTTCCCGATCGTCCATTCTTGGACCTGATCATCTTCCTGGTTCTCGTCCTCCTTCTCCAGATCGATCTTCCCTCGATCGACCGTGCCATGTTGAGACTCTTTTCTGCTCTGCTCCAGGTCTCTTTCGATTTCTTTTCCTCCCTCTGATAATCTCCTCTTTCTCTCCAGAGTTTCCCACCCGTCCGAACCTACTCTCCTCCTGCTCTCCGCCAAGATGTCCTCGATGATTGAACCATAAGGTACCCTCGGACCCTTCGATGGTCGTCCGATCACCTGAATGATTCGATCTTGGATCGTCCCTGGAGACGGAGGCGAGGACGAGTTGTCTGGCGACAGAGGGAATGGAGGGCTGAGGTCACTTGTGTGATCATTGGGTGGAGGAGTCGAAACGAGGTCGGATCGATGGTCGAATCTCGTCAACAGAGGAGACGGAGAAGAAGATCCAAAAGATCGAGACGGAGAAGAAGGAGGCAATGGGAAGCCTGGGATGGCAGTAGTGGGGGGAGTGAAAGATCTTTCGAAGAAACTCTCGCTCGTGTGCGAGGATGAAGGAAATCGGGTCGTAGAAAGTTGGTCTTGAACGGCTGGGTGTTTCCAGAGAAGGTCGGAGCTAAATGGAGGCAGGAGATGAAGAGACAGGGTGTGAAAAATGGAAAGAAGCAGGAAAGAAAAGACAAGCAAGGGCTTACACTTCCCTTCCAACCTCGATCCATTTCCTGAGCAATCGCCTCTGATTCTCTTCTTGCAACTTGCCCTCGATCGTAGCAAACCTGAGTGCTTGTTTGAGAAGCTGGACCCTTCTTTCCATCTCTCGAATGTCCCTCGCCGAATCGATGGCAGCTGACGAAGACGAGTCGATGGACGGTACTTGCTGCTGTCTTGGAAGGGACAAGGGTGACTTGAAAGGCGTCGAAGCTTTAGTTGAGATCTCGGTCTTCTTGGTAGAAGCTATAAAAGGGGTCGGCTGAGTCGTCGTCGTCGTCATCCTTGCTGATATGGGGCTGTGACTGAGTGGATGAAGACAAGGAGAGGAAGGGTCTCCAGTCACAGTAGATCGATCGATATCTAACGGTGAACGACTCGAATGCAGAGGTCTGAATGCGGCTTTTCGACGGACGACGTTCGAAGACGATCGTTGAGCTGGGGAGGACAGCGATGGCGACGATGATGGTGACGACGATAGCTTGACAGAAGAGAGCGGAGTATCCTTCATCGAAAGTATAGTGGAGTTGGCAACCGTGTGATCAGAGAGGCTGGAAGCAGTCGTCGTCGTCGTCGAAGATAACTCGATGGGCTGCTTGAGGGCCGTGTATGGCGTTGCCCAAAGATGGTGAGATTGAGTTGAATGATCCAAGTCCTTCGATGTGAATGAAGAAGTGCCGGAAAATAAGGCAGACGGGAACGAAGTTGCGGCTGCAGCCGAAGGATGCGAGAGAGAAGACCCCGATGCTTGGGAGTTGAGGAGTGGACTCTTGAATGGTCGCCTGAGCTTCTCGATCGATTGCTCTCGGCGATTTGGCTTCTGTAGATCGAGAAGAAGATGGGATGAGGGTCAAAAACAGAGAGATGACCATCAATCTCGTCACAGTGGATAGATCTGAAGCGGTCTCTCCTTTTCGAAGGTACCCATTCACTCACAGCTGTCGGGGGTTCAGGGGATGAAAGGGTCTTTCGTTTGCGGCCGCACTGATACGACTGTCAAGGTCGTGCACAGAGAGGACACATGATCGTCAGTCCTCGACGACGACTTGTCCATACATGTTTGGCCTTCAACACATACAGCCTCAGCTATATCAGCTTCGCTACCCCCTTGTGCGGGGGAAGGTTCCAAAGGGCTTAGATTGGAGTTTCCGTCTTCCGACGGAGGCGTATGAACAACCCAGAGGGTCTCGCTCGATTCGACCTGAATGTGAATCGCGCTTGCCCTCAGTTTGATCGTTGAAATTGATTCATGGCGATGGTAGTTGTCAAGCGACGTACCTGAAGATTAAGCGTGAGGCTGACCTGTGGCCGTACTGGATCTTCTGACATGACAGTCAAATCGGGTTGTTCCTCTGGGCAAGCCGTTGCCATCTCTTGAGGATGAAGTTCAACGTCCGCTAGAGGTAATATATCTTGAGATTGTACACCGTCCAATTGCGGAGATGAGACAAGTATTGGTGGGCCCAAATGGTTCGATTGGTCCAGGCTAACACGGCCGTCTTGTATCGACGAGTCTCGGACAAGCTGCGCTTCTGGATTCATAACGGGATCGATCTGCTCCGATGGGGGAGAAGCTAGTACCCCTGAAGCCATCTATCAATCTCGTGTTTGATCAGCTTGACCGATATGCCAATGATGATCTCAGATGCAAGAGGAAGGATCTTTTACGTACAGCGTAAATATTGGACTGCCCCTCGACACCAGATGACTCGATGGAAGATTCTGGACCTTCTTGGATGGTCTGCGCAACATCAGGTTTTAAAGATAGATAAAATCAACGATCAAGAACCAGGGAAGTAATGGATGCTCATTGAAAGGCGCAAAGAAAAATTGCTGTTCGAACGAAGAGGATTCGAGCCGAGTTGTACGTCGTCTACGCAGAGCAGAGAGAGAGAGAGAGAGAGAGAGAGACGGATGAGCTCCAGGACTGAGCGGAAGCGGTAGCTTTCGAAAGAGATTGTAAGTTGTGCAGCTGGGAACAAAGCAGAGGCGAACTGGATCATTATCAATGGTTGACTGTTGAGAAGGATCGTCGTCCTCCGTCATGATCTCAGGCGATGATGTGCTGATAAGACCTGGAGACGGACTCTCGACGGTTGAGCTGAGTGTCGACGTGTCCATCGACATCTTGTTCGACTATATGCGCGGCGGGAGAAGGGCGGGATCGATGTACAAGGCGTGGGTCGTGAGGAGAGACAAGTGTGTTAGATTGGTGGGAGATGGAGGTGAGCGATTCATGTTATAGACGAAGAACTTGAGCATAGCAGGTAACGAAGAGGCCAAGATGGCAAGACAAGCGACTCGCTTGATTATGTTTGGATTGCATGGTGTAATTGGTGGGTGAGTCTATATGAGGAGACTTGGGATTGTTCGCGTGGAGAGGTGATGGTGGATGGGTGAATGATGGAAGGGCTGAGAGCAAGGGAGGTCTTGGGGGATGGTTTCCCCTCTAATTTAAATTTTAATCATAGAATCGTGTCTAGGTGATTCTTAGTATGTATATAGATGAGTCAAGTGTGTGAGAACGAGGTCGTTGTCGAGTCGTATAAGAGTTGGGTTGCTTCTTCTTTGTTTGCACGAGACGGACTTCTTGCGAGGATGAAGCGTCAAGGAGAGAGAGAGAAGATGAATTATGTCGTCTCGTTTTGGGGACGATCCAAGGAAAAGACCGTATTTAATCAAACGCGACCGGATTAACCAGAAAATAAAGCGAGAAAAGAGAGGAGAGGGAAGAAGAAAGACGTATGCATCTTGGACGATCGAAGGGAACAATGTAGAAAAGGAGCATCCCTAGATCCCGAAGGGAGGACCCTGTGACCATCATTCGACGTCACTCCTTCAGCTTTGGGACGACTTACCCCCACTCGGAGGGGGACCCCTACTTGGGGGTCTTGATCCGTTCGATCCCCCTCCGCCAGGCGGTGTGTAAAACCCGGAAGCGTGATTCGAAGTTGTCAAACCATGTTCGTTGGTATGATATCCCCAATCGCCACTTCCCGAAGTGTAGTTACCACTTGAAAGAGGACGAGATGATGACGTTGGAGATGATGCTGACGACGATGGTGAAATGGCAGACGAGATGAGGGAAGCGATGTTGATCATAGAAGATGAAGCGGAATTGGCTGGTCTGCTACTGTCGAGCGAGGAAAAAGACACAGGAAGACAGCAAAAGACCCCCCCCATCGAGAGTGATGGCGACAAGTTCCTGGCGTGAGTAAAGGGATCGTCGATCTATAGATATAAGCGATGAACAGTTCTCCTCACCGAAAATCCCCGATGATGGGGGCGTCACTCGGAACCGGACTGCCCGGAATCCTCTTTTCTTTTCCATCTCCCTTCCTACTCTTCCCGACACCTTCACTGATCCCTCCTCCGCTTCCAGCACTGACCTCCTTCGTCGGCTGGTTATACGCCCACGTCGCAGCGAGGACGGTCGAGCTCCCAACGACGAAACCAGGCGTGATCTTGTACCCAAAGAAACCGACGCTCGCGAGGAAGGAGATGACGATGGAAAGTGAAGTGGCGAATCCCTTGAGAATATTGTCCGAGTACTTGATGACGATCGCCGTGACGAGACCACCAAAGACCTGGACTGCGACCGTCATCCAGGCCCAAAAATTGAAGTCGTGGAACGGGGAGGCGAGCCAGGAGCCGATCGAGTTAGGGTACGGATGGTGAGGTGACGGAGGGGAAAGGATGACGGGAAGGATGGCTGGGATGAGTGAAAACAGGGACAGTTGAACATTTCGAATCCAGAGATCGGCTTGAGATCCCTTGAGCACTTTCTCAAAGTAGACCCCTGCGAGACCGGATGTGAAACAAGCGGCGGAAACGGCAGAGAATCCCTTGAAGGGGTTCATCGATAAGACGTGCGAGGATGAAGAGCCGGACGCTGAAGAGGATTGGATTTGGACGATCCCGACGCCGATCGCCAGACCCAATAGAGCGAGCCACTTGCTCGTCGAGAGTCTCTTGCCGAGCATGAGGACCGAGAAACCAGCGGTGGTGAGGATCTTCATCTGGTACGTGACTTGGAAAGTGGCGACGTCGAGGTTTGATGCGGCGACGTATTGAAGGTTGTTTTGGATGACGTAGAGGATGGCCGGGATGGAGAGTTTCCAGCAATCTGGCGAAAAGAGTTCGGACTTGAGTCGTGCGAGGCGAGAAGCCCAATCCTTTCGAAGCAGGGTCGAGAGGAGCGAGCGGGAGGAGACGTTGGTAGGGATTCCAGCGTAACCCAAGGAGGATGAGGATGATGAAAGTGAAGGGATGAAAGACTTTCGACTCTTTGATATGACTGGGGAGCTGGGGAGATGGTCGTTGTGGTGCTTTTCTCTGCCGCCGAATGACTCGTCACCCCCCCCGCCACCCGTCAATAACCTGCCCGGGTTCTTGGTCATGTCGTCGTCTATCCGCTTGAGGGCGATGACGAGAGAAATTGACCCTTTGAGCAGCTCGTTGAGAAGGACAGCGGTAGCGGCCGAGTAGGCTTGGGCAGGGGCGACCGAGATTCGAGAGTAATGCATGATGATGGTGAGACACGCATTTTGGAGGGCGAGGGTGACGAGTCTGGTTTTGTTAGATTAGGCATAAATGACAGGGGATGGTCAGTCATTGATCATCAAAAGTGGATGAATAGAACAGCCGAAAGCATTGACAGAACAGACGGTGATGAGATGAGATAGGGTAGTGATCAGGGACGAACGAGACGTATTTCAACGGCAGACCCATCAGCATTGGCTCTGCAGCAGGTCCATCTGTGCTCGAAGATGAACTCGCTTTGTCCTCTACGACAGCCGCACCAAGGAGGGCACTAGCTGGGGTGGTGCTGGTCGTTCCAACCATGTTGGATCGGAAGTGGATGGCAGACTGTGGTTGGCAAGGTGAAGATGACGGAGATGTCGCTCTGTTGTTGGTTGTCGTCGTGCGGGCGAAAGGGAAAACCAGAGAGCGCGGGAGGAAAGAAGAGGACAGGGGAAAGGATTAGTTCTGGACTTTTCAATCGCGTCATCTATCGCGAGAGGGGATGGACAAGTGATGAGGGCGTAGGATCTTGCTAATGTCCTGAATGATTGCGTCGGTACGACGAACAGAAAGAGAGACTCGTTCGAACGAGATGTATGGGAAGAGGGTCGAGCTTTGCCGAGCGAGAAAGGGGAACGAGTCTTGGAGCGACAGCTGAGATCTGGGTGCGATCGTTGGACTGTCGACACGAAGACACCCACCATGCAGGGAACGGTGTCTGATGGATGGATAGATATGTAAGATGGATGATAGCCAAACATGGGTTTGGTCCAATCGAGGCTAGATCTGGTCTGGGAGTGATGTCATCTCTCGACTGATTTGTCAAGAGACGAAAGTGGGTCAAAGGCCCTCGGAGCGCGTGTTGGTCGGGAGTGATAGCTCGTTGGATGGAGGCGAGATTGAAAAGCGAGAAGCTCTTGGTGGGGAAGGGAGTCGAGAGAGTTGTGACTCGTTCGAGACGACTGACCTACTGAGTCTCCTCTTTGGCTTCTGCCTGTCCTGGTTGGAACCGGTGGTGATTGAACGGGTAGTAGTGGTTGTTGGGATGATGGGATGTTTGTCGCGTTTTAAGGGGTCGGATTGGATGGGGTCGTTTGTTATATGGGATTGATCTAGTTGACTGGATTTCCCGTGGGGGGCGGCTAATGAAGATGACAGGGTGGGCAGATTGTGTATGGGGGTATTGAGGGTGAGATGATTCGCTGGTGGTTTATCGAGCTGGTGAGAAGAAGGCCCCAGGCGAATTTCGAGTTTCGACTTCAACTGACATCAACCCTTGACCTCGCTTGACCCCTTGTACAAACTTGTACCATAGACTCACATCCCAAACCATGATTCTCAGATCCATCACAACATCCCATTCCCCAATATTAAAACTACCCTTGACCCAAATCAGACCAAGGACCCCAATCCCATCCCAAATTTTCAACAAAAGGTCCTTCTCCCAATCACATCACTCCTTCGCCCCCAATCCATATCACCCCAAGCACATGCCTGCCCCGTCCGAATTGGGTCTTTCTCCTGATGTACACATCGTCGACATGTCCTCCATGCCTATCCCCGACGCCACCACGCCTCTAGCCCACTTTCTTCTCACCCACCCTCTTCCCGTACCGGACTGGTTCCCTCTCGGCCCTTACGCCAGTCTCATCATCTTCACTACAGTCGTCGCAAGGCTCCTCGTCACTTTGCCTGCGACGATCTGGTCGAGAGAAAGGGAGAGGAGGATGAGAGAAGTCGCTGTACCCGAATTGAAGCAACTCGCAGCTAGATCTCAAGCACAGTGGATGGCTGATGGCACAAAGGCTGGATATGGCATCGACCAGTTGAAAAAGTACGCCGACAAGCAGGTACGTTGCGCGAACCTATCTGGGTTTCGACGCTCAGACCAACACCCCCCCAAAAAAAGTTGATGATTATTCAGACATCATCTTCTTTCTTCTCCTTCTCTCTTGCTTATATCCGCTCAACGCCCGAACTCACTGTCCGCTACAGCTTGCTATCTACAAGAAAGTCATCGTCAAGAAACACGCTTGTTCGCCCATCCCAACCGTCATCATCCCAATAGCGACTCAGCTCCCTCTCTTCCTCACCTTCGCCTATACGCTTCGTCAAGCATCTAACCTCCCGACCCCCTTCCTAGCCGAGAACCTTCCTGGATTTCTTTCCTCCGTCAACTTGGCTTCGCCCGATGCGACGAGTATCCTTCCTATCGCTGTCGGTCTTGTCTGTGCGGCAAACGCAACGCTTCTTCGATCTTCAAGGAGGGAGAGGGACGAATTGGATCCTAACCTGGATGAACCTCAATTGGTAGAGGAGTACGAGTATCATGATCGTAAAAAGGGAGTCAACGTCATCGACACGAGAGTCACAAAGGCTGGCTGGAAGGACAACATCTGGGGAAATGTCTTCCTCGTTGGAGCTTTCACCATGGTTCCCGTCTCAATGTTTTCGCCTGCCGTAAGTCCAATAAGCTGTCATCTAACTCGCGTCTCTTCCAATCCGATGACCCACGGGATGCTCATGGTCACCTGTCCCCCCCTTTTTTTTTTTCCTCATCTTTAGGCAATGCAAATCTACTTTCTCTCGACCTACACCTTCAACATCCTTCAAGCTCTCGTCTTTAGACACAATGATCGGTCTCGTCTCCTAGCGATTCGAGCAAACTTAGCTTCCAAAGGAATCGAACCTCCTCTCCGTGGGGGAGCTAGGAGACTATCACCTTCATCACCAAAAGGTCCCGCTCCAGTCCTCATGTTCTGTCGACCGGACGGTAGGAATGAAATCTCGAGAACCGTAAGGGAGTTGGGAGGAGAGGATTCGAGGTCACCGAATCTCTCGACGACGACGGATGACAGTAGTCGTGGAAAGATTAAACGAGCAGCGGCACCTACAGCTGACATCATCAGGAAGGCGAATCATTCCAAACCCGTCATCCTCGTTCCTTCCTCCTCATCATCATCTCATTCATCCACTACCCGTTTGCGCTCATCAAGATAGACGGATAGATAGACACAAGAGACTCTCCCCGCTCAACAATCGACTTTCTTCAATCTTATCTTACCCTTCGACGCACATCCACACAAGCGCGTGCGCCATCTCGCCATCATCACCAGTCACTTGATGGTAATCTTCCGAATGAGTTCATTCGTCCATTTCGAAAAGCACATATCGCTCGTCCAAACCCTCCCCCCCTCCCCCCCCCTTTTCTTCCCCTTCCCCTTTCGTCCCTCGTATCAAACGAAGCCTCGGATGAACGCGAGAAAAAAAAGAAGAAAGAAAAAAACGAAACCCCCTCACTTCAAGCAAGAGAAGGTTTTCTTTCCGATCTCCTTGATCGTCAAGACTCGACTTTGGTATGTCCTTCCTCTTTTCGAAACGAGAAAAAAAAAAAAAAAAAAAAAAAAAACATACATACACACACACACACACACACACACATCGAAAGATGACTTAGAGAGAGCGAGGAAGAGAGAGAGAAAGAGATCCAGAAGCAGGAATGATTATCACCAGAGAAGTCGCGAGGAAAATCTTTTTTTTTTTTTTCTTCTCTCTTTCAAGAAAGAAAGAAAGAAAAAAAAAGGTTTTCTCAGAACCACTTTGTAAAGGGGGTTCGCGTGACGAATAAAAATATGATCTAATATGACCTACTTGGATCTCTCTTTTTTCTCTTTCTCGAGTTGGAAAAAACTCGGGAGAGAGAGAGAGAGAGGGGATGTATGTGTCTGTGTGTGTATGTGCGGTCATGGGTGTGCAGCGAGGCAAGAGGAGGGGGGGGGGGGGATGTCGTGTCGCGTCCGAGGACAACGTAGAGTCAAAAGAGGAAGAAAAGAAAAGCTGATTCAATCTCTTTTTTTTTTTTTTTTTTTTTGGAGTGTTTCTTGTCTTTCCTCTTCTTTCTTTCTCTCTCCAAGGCTTGAGAATTCATCCCTTCGTCATCCTTTCGAACAGTCTCGTCGATCGCGAGGAAGGAAAAGAAGAAGAAGAAGAAAAAGGTCGGAAGGATATGGGAAAAGAGGGGAAGGGGAAGAGGAGTAGGGGAGAGGGGGGGGGGGGGGGGGGGGGGGGGGGGGGGGGGGGGGGGGGGGGGGGGGGGGGGGGGGGGGGGGGGGGGGAGAGAGCCTGGGAGGACACATAAGCCTTGGATTCTTTTTTTCCCTGCTGCGTTTCCTTTTTGACTTTTTGCAAAGGTGAACGAAGGCTTCTCTGCTTCTCTATTTTCTCTTCGATCGTCGCAGATCAAAATGTTTATTATTAGGTTGTCCTCTGTGGGTGGGTGGGTGGGTGGGGGCGGGTGGAGGCGAGGTGGGGGGAAGGTACAGCAAACGAGAAGAGAAAAAGTTACAAGGAATGAACCCCCCTCCCAACCCCCTCCCCCCTCTCTTGGCCTTGGGGAAAAAGGATCATGTCTGAAGAGAGAAGAACAGGAAGGACCGAGAGCCGAGTTATCACGAGAAACGACGATGTTCACGTTCTGAGAATTTAGAGAGAGCAATGGTGACAATGACATCATTAGGATGATCGAGGAAAGAGAAAGGGTTAAAGTCGGCCTCGGTGAAAGAAGAAAAAGAAAGAAAGAAAAAGCAAGCTTTCAGAGGGGAGGGGGGGGGGAGGGGGAGGTCTCTTTTTTTCTGCTTCTTTTCTTTCCTTTTTGCTCTTGTTCTTATGATGATACATCACTGTTCCTTCTTTCTTTGTCTTCTGCATCCAGCCCGTCCTATCGAGCCCAGCATCGTCTCTGACGCACATCCCAAGACCGACCAATCAAGTTGTCCCTCTCGAGAGTACGCCCCAACACGTCTCGCAAAGTCCCACGCCCTCGTGCTCGAAGATCCGGAAGTTGTCGTATGGCTTCTCGCAGCTCTGTGAGGATGGTGGAAGCACATGTTTGAGAGGAGGAGGAGGAGAAAGAGGGGGAGAAAGAAGCGGAAGGGGGAAAGAGTAAGGAAGGCAAGATCGAAGGAGATCGTATCAGTATATCGAACGTCAAGCGAGGAAAGTTTTTTTTTTCTTTCTTTCTTCTTTCTTTCGTTCAGTGCCCACTCACCTCGCACACAAGACATTCCTGATGCCATTTCCCTCCCAAGGCTTCCATGAACTCTCCTTTGATCCCCTTCTTGCATCCCCTACATTTCGGTGCGTGTAATTTGAGGTGACAACGATCGCAGTAAGGATGTCCTTTGTGTAAATTGATGTGCATCTCTTCTTCTTCTTCTTCCTCCATTGCAGCGCCTCCATCATTTTCACGACCACCGACGCCGCCAACGCTGTCTTCCAGCGAGGCTCGGGTGGTTGGATCTGCTAATGATTTGGAGGGGTCCAGGAAGGGATCCCCACATTCTGAACAGAAGAAGTGAAGTTCATGATAGTATCGGGGAGTTTTACCGAGAGAGGGGTCAGAGAGGGTGAAGAATCGAGAATCGACGATCGGGGTTTTGCAAGAATAGCATCGGGTTGTGAAGAGCTAGAGGATAGAAAAAAGGCGGTCAAGGAGTATAGGAACAAGCGTGGGTTCAAAGAAGGGGGGGGGGGGGGGGCGGGGGGATAACGCGCAGGAGGTTGGAGAGAAGTGTGAGAAGTATAATTTCGAGACATTCAGACAAGATGAACCAAGACTGAGAAATGCTCACCTCGTGGTAGTCGAAATGGCAATAGAGTCCACCTTCGTGCTCATACGAAGAAACATGCTCTAGAAGCAAGTCGCATGTCTCACACCTTGAGAAGAGTAGTCATCAGCGATCATCGTGGATATCGTGTCAGTAGGGGGCAGGACGACTCACTTGAAACAGCCCGGATGCCAGACTTTCCCCTGCATCCCACTGACTAACCTCCCCAAGATCATCTCTCCACAGCCTTCACAAACCACCCCTCCGCCAGCTAGGACGTCTCTCTTCCTGGCAGCTTTTCTCGCTTTGGACCCCATCGGGTCGTCCTCTTCGTTGTCTCCCGATCTGTTGCCAGTACTAGAGTCTGGAAGACCGATAGCTGGGATGCTAATGCTGGGAGGTGGTGGTGTCGGTAGTGGCGCACGAGGCTGAGATGACGATGATGAAGGGGGGCCGGTCGGTCTAGGTGGAGTAGTAGAGAAGGTAATCTTAGGTCCAGCTACCAAAGGTGAAGTAGGTTGACTCGAGGTAGGATACGGGTCATCATATGATACCGAGGTTGGAGTGACATCAAAATTGAACGTTGGCATCGTCGTAGGGGGTGGATCTGATAATGTCGATGGATTTACGGTCATCTGGGACAGCTTCTTGGTCAAGGGATCGTCTTTGAGCCCCGTTTCATCGCTTGGAGGAGGAACCCGATCACCTGGGAGCGATATAACTGGTAGAGACGGCGATTGACGAGATGTATACGTCGAAGATGTCTCTCTGTTGCTAGGAACAGTAGCGGCGCGAACCACGTTAGTACCACTTCCGCTCCACTCGACGCCGTCGAGTGCTCGTTTTCCTCCCTCTGTAGCGGCCCTAGCGGCTTCAACTGCTCCTCGGTCGAGTGATTTCGAAGGCATGACGCCGCCTGGTAATCTAGGAAGAGGTCGACCAGTCGCGTTAATCGGACAGCCGTCGAGGGATTTGATCGATGTGGCCGTGTCACTTCGATGTAGATCACGATCAGAGGCCGATGAATTCGATCCGTACGAAGCGTTGGATTCCGAACTTGGCAAATGAACGGGAGGAGTGGGCGATACGCTTGATGCCGATGAGTTTGGGTTACCGACGTTGCTGCCGTTGACAGCAGGGAGTGGCCTTCCACCTGGTTTCACAGCAAACGGAGATCTAGGCGGAGTTGACGAGTTTGAGAAGACGTTGGTGCGAGCAAGGGCTGATGGAACGGAGACACCCGCGACGGCGAGATTAGGCGGTACCTTGGGTGGGAGAGTCTGAGATGGCGGCAGCGGTCTTCGAGTCGTCGAGAACCGAGTGGACGGTTGAGAAGAGGCGGAAGGAGGAGTCATGGACGAAGATGATGACGAGCTCGATGCTGTCGACGGAAGAGGAGCGAGCTCGGGAGGTATCTGAGCCGAATACCGGGGGATAGATGCTGTCTTTTGATGAGCGGAAGGGACAGCTGGGTGGATGTCAGAGGTGAGTTGTGGCTGTGGATAAGGACTACTACGGACTTCATTCTGACTTGGGTGGGGCAGGGTCAAAGGAGAAGAAGAAGGATGCGAAGGTTGAACCGCCTGTGGCAGGGCAGGGACAGATTGAGGTTGAGAAGATGCATCGATCGACATCGACCTAGCGGGAGAGACTTGAAAAGGTTGGTGAGGGGCTTGATTGGGATGCCGGAGAATCGGTGGAGCAGATGGTGAAGGGTGCGGAGACCATTGGGAAGAAGGGGGAGGAGGGGCGGTCGGATGGTAAGAAGGGTAGGAAGGCGGTTGCTGCTGGTAAGATGGATAGGTGAGCTGCTGAGAAGGATAACAGAGAGGCTGAGGTTGTGCCTGAGTCGAATAGACTGCCTGATGATGAGAGGCTGGTTGCCGTTGGTACCCCTGACCCGAATAGCCTCCAGGGGAGAGAGGTGGAGGTGGACCGTAGGTATAGCCGGGACCAGAGATTGACGACGTTTGGGGAGGGACTGGATGTTGGACCTGGCTCATCGACCATCCTCCTGGACCTTGACGTTGCTGCTGAGAAGCAAGGGACACGGAGACGTACGGAGAACTGGAACTGCTCGAGGCATGGCTCACGTGCGAATGCGTTGGATTGGTGGGGTACTGCTGGTGTTGGGCCTGTGGGGTCTGTGAGGGATAAGATGGATGGGGATGCTGCTGACTATGATATGGCTGTTGAGGTTGATGATGATGGGAGGGTGAAGGCGGAGGATAGGAAGGATCTGAAGGGAGCGAGGTGATGGGTAGGACGAATGGGAGGGAGCGACCCGGGTAGGTCAGTCTATGGAAGGAGAGTTCTCTGTCGATGGCCGTGTCTGACTTACAAGGCTGATAGGGTTGCGACATGTAGGAGTCGAGGTTTGAGAGGCGAAAGGAGTGATTGCGCCCTTCTCAAGGGACCTTCCTCACGTCGACTGCGTGGATTTGGTTGATTTCTTTCTCTTTCCGTCACGCGAATCAACCTTTCCTATCTCTCCGACATGTCGTTCCAACTCCCCTTCTCCCACGCCCCCAGCATGAAGGCTCAAGGAAACGTCAAACGAGAACGGGGACATAGCATCGAAAAAAAAAAAGCTGCAAAGCTGTTGAGGGAAAATCTGAAAAGGGGCAGCGAGTGGCTACAAGACAGAAACCCAAGTTTGAAGATCAAGGTGACATAGATGATGACGATGAGAAAAGGGAAAACAGAACAAAGCGTTTCTCAAAGGGACCAAAGCGGTGGTAGAGCGGGGTGGATGAAGTCACATGCAAAGGCGAGAAATGTAGGGATCAAATTCAAGATGATCGAACCGAGGGCTACTAAGCATGGTGCCAACTGTTGTGCAATCCGATATCGGCATTCGGGGTTTGAGGACCCGACGCGTGAAAGGAGCCAGAGGTACCGTTCGCAAGGCCGATGGCTGCATCTGCTCCGTCTAGAAGGATGATAGCGGAACGAAACACAGTGAGCTTCAGTCTACGTCGGAAAGGGTTATTCTGAGTGGCGTGCGAGCTCACTCATGGGGCCCGAGCATCCGTTGTATGGTTCGGAGACCTCAGCGATGACCTCACCACCCTTCGCTCCCTGCTCCTTGATCTTGGCATTGTCATTTCGGATCTCTACCAGACTGTTGAGGTAGGCCTCGGTGATATCGCCAGTGACGTACTTGCCGGTAAAGACAGAGCAGTCAAAGGTTTCGATGGAAGGATTGAACTGCTGGCACGATTTGATGAGATCCGGAAGGGTCTGGAAGATAACGAGATCGGCACCGATCTCGGTGGCAACTTCTTCGGTCGTTCGGTTGTGAGCGACGAGCTCGTGGGGAGATGGCATGTCGATTCCATAAACGTTAGAGAATCTAATGTTCCGTCAAACGTGAGGGCGATGCGGTGAAGCGAAAACGAAGCACGAGGGTAAGCAAACGAGGAATTTGTGATCTCCGAAAACAGGTACGAGATCTAGTTGATCAAGGGATAAAATGGTCAAAGAAAAGCACTTACCGAATTGGGGGGGCGCACGAAGCAACAAAGACCTTCTTAGATCCAACGTCCTTGGCCATCTGAATGATCTCCTTGGAAGTAGTTCCTCGGACAATTGAGTCTGAATAACATAGAAACGATACATATGAGCGACAGCCGACAGGTGAGAGGTACACGTTTCTAGATAGACATCGCACCATCAACAAGAAGAACGTTCTTGCCAGCAAACTCTAGCGGCATGGCGTTAAGCTTCCTTCGGACGTTCTTTCGCCTGAGGATGAACGATTGACAGGAACCAGATGAAAGATCAGAAGTTAGCCCCCCCAAGTAGCCGTCAAGCACTGGCAGCTAAAACACCCCTTGGTGAGACAAGCTATCCTACACACCTCATCTCCTGACCCGGCATGATGAAGGTCCTTCCAACATAACGGTTCTTGACGAAACCCTCTCTGTATGGAATACCGAGCTTCTGAGCGAGCTGAAGAGCTGCGACTCTTGAGGTGTCCGGTACAGGGATAACGACGTCGATCGTCTCTCCAACTTCCTCGAGAATTCTTTTGACTTCGTCTGCGAGGAGGTCTCCCATGGCCATTCGCGATCGGTAGACGGAGATACCATCGAGCGTCGAGTCGGGTCGGGCAAAGTAGACGTATTCGAAGATATCGGGCGCGAAGGTTCGTTTCGGGGCCAGCACTCGTCGGGTGATGGCTTCTCGGGTAACAATGACGGCCTCTCCTGTAGCATGATTACAGGAAGGGTCAAGACCAGGATCGGTACCGCAGTCGAGAATCAGAACGGGCACGACAGAGGATTAAAGTCTACACGAACCTGGAGCAACGTCCTCCCAGTTGCTGAAGCCGAGAGCATCAGCAACCACACTTTCACTAGCAAACAGGTAATCGGTTCCGTCGGTTCCGTCCTTTGCTGTGCTTTTCCTTGTCGAAAGTCCAACGGGTCGGATACCGTTAGGGTCTCTAAATGCGATGAGGCCGAAACCTGCGATCATGGTGGTGCACGCGTAAGCACCCTGGCACTGGGCCATAAGGTCTCGAATGGCAGTGAAGATATCCTCTTCGTTGATTCGGACCTTGCCGGTCTTCTCGAGGTTGTTGGCGAGGATGTTAAGGAGGAGCTCAGAGTCCGAGTCAGTGTTGATGTGTCGATGGGCGGCAGTGTCAAGGAAGGTTCGGAGGCTGCTGGTGTTGGTGAGATTTCCGTTCTGTGGAACCGAACAGACAGAACCAGTGATGAGAAGAAGATAAGAGGTCGGTTACGGTAAGGATTGAATCGACAACCAGGATTTGAACGTGGCAGGGAAACGACTGACGTGGGCCATGACGATACCGTATGGGGCGTTAACGTAAAATGGCTGAGCCTCAGCGTGGGCAGACGAACCAGCGGTGGGGTACCGAACTGATCGAGAATGTTCGTATGTGAGTCCTCAGCTTTGGGTAGTGGAGGCGTCTCCGAGTCGGGTGTGCTCACCATGTCCGATGCCCATCAGCCCCTTGAGTCCAGCAACAGCTCGGCTATCGAACACGTCTCGGACCATACCGTTGGCCTTGACCTGGGTGGAGATGATGCGTTCGTTTTGTGAGAAGGTAAGATAGGCGAAATATCAGCTTTGGCGCGAGGTGCTTTGACTGAGGGCTTAACAGGGTACTCCAGAGCACCGGTTCCTAGTCCCGATGCTTTCCACAGGTGACTGGTGCGATTCGCATTTCGTATGCAGCAGGACTAACCTGATAGAATCGTCCCCTGGGAGCACCACAGGTGACCACACCGCAAGCATCCTGTTGTTGAAGTCATATGACAACGAGATGAGCAAACTTGATCGACATTCTCCAACAAGAGGAGCCCCAGCTGATCGCACCTGTCCTCTGATAAGCGAGACGATAGTCACGGTGGTGATTAAGGGAAGGACAAGGCAAATCAGTCAGCGAGCGAACTTGTCGGACCGCGGACAGCAACCGGTGGTTTTCGGTGCTCTATAGAAGGATTTTATGTGGAATGTGTGGTGAGGTATATAGATATCGGCTGAGACGATTCGGACAGACCTATGCTGGAGAAGAGAGAGACCCTCGCAAATCTCGGTCGCCGCCTGAGAAGTGTAGGCGGCAGCGATGTCGTGAAGGAGGAGACCAGCGATTCCGCACACTGATGGGCAGAAGGGACAAATGTTGGCTCGTGAATGGTAGGCGAAGGCCAGAGGAAGATGGACGGACTGTTCTAGGATTATGGACAGGAAGGGGAAGAGTTTCGAGTCAAGGTGAGGGAGGAGGGAGAGCCAGAAATTCCAAAAGACGAAATCGGGGTTCTCGGTCGATTTCCCGTCGATTTCAACGCCTCTCAAGTCCTCCTCTCCTTCGTCCATCGTTACACTCATCCTACCAACTCTCGTGCTGCTCATCAATCTATCGAATTCAGCCGACCGCCCACATGTATCTTTCCTAGAGTTTCGCGCGTGAAAAAGATAAGCCAATGCTCGGTCCTCACCCTTTCCGCCTCCCTCAAGACTTGGCTCCTTCTCCAGGGATCTCAACCAACATCAGCCAACGCCCTCTGGCTTCTCATTCGATCTCTCTCACTATCGTTGCTTCGCCCAGCTTATCATTCTCATCACGTCATATTCCAAGCTCAGATCTCCATGTTCTCGCCTCAGCGGACGTTGCCATCCCCGCCCTCTTGACTCGATTCCCAGTGTACCACGTACCAAACCCCAGAGAGTCTTCCTTGATCTTCCTTGGATCGATGTTGGAAAGGGACAGATTTCGTCGAGCGCAGTCTCCCCCAGCAATCGTCCCGAGGCCACTCAACACGACCCGAGATCAGTTTCAGCTGGCTGTAAAGTGGCTGATGGCGGTACGTCGTTCTGTCAGAGGAGATGGAACGACTGGCTTATACATATCTCCCGTTCGATCCTGCCCATCTCTTTCACATATCCAAGGGTAAAAGCCGACGATCGAGTCGGCGTGGACTCTCGTCTGATCAAAGACCATCTATCTCAGTCTATAGACGCTCGCTTTCTTGCCATCCTATTGTTCTCTCGCATCATCACAGGGAAAGCCCCTCTCCCAATCAGCCAGACTACTTGTCCTCAATCTTCTACGCACGATATCTCCACCTCAGCAGCATCGCCGTTCTCATCATCGACAACTCCATCCTGCTCAGGAAGCGTCATCCCTCTGGAGTTTGACATCCAAGAGGTCGCCCTGGCCTGCCTCAGACTTGCTGCCAAGCTAAGACGCGACCCTCTCCCGCCCGAGTTCCCCCCTCTTCGTTCGGGGGTTCCAATCGATGCTCTTCCCGAGAATCGTCTCTTGTTCCGATCTCGTGTTTAAATTTCCCCTCTCTCCTCGCCGCTGAGAGGTTCTCCTCTCACCGGATGGATTCACATAATCTTCAGTGACAAGTCGACTCTCTGCTGACTGAAGGAGTGGCATGCTTCCTCTATTGGCTCGATCCCTCTCACAATCTCTTTCGATTCATCTCTCAGACCAAGACCGAGCTCATGATCTACAGTCTCCTCAACTATCAAATCCACCAACCCACCGTACTCTCCTTCTTGGATCGACTATACGAGAGTCTCCCTTCAGTTGCTCAAGTCTTGTCCGTTAGACGACCACGGGGACAGGCCCCACAGGACGGTCACAGTTTCCTCCTCAACTATGCTAGTCAAGATTTGCGTTTGCTGTATCTTGGTGAGATTGACCGTTGTAGCAGACTTGAGACCTTGATCTCATACCCATCCAGAAGTGATGCAAATAGGTGCTTTCCCTGCCCGACTCGTGTTATGCATAAGATCCTAAGCACAATCTGTATCCTCCCTCCACGATCACGTTCGACCTCGTTCTCTTTGGAGTGAAAGCCTGGATCGACAACGACGGCGACGAGACCGAGAATGATGGGCAGGGCTGGCCAGGAGAGCAAGACTCACGATCTCGGGTGGCCGATGAGAAACTTGGGATTGTCATCAACGAAGACAGAGAGACGCTTGAGTTGAGGTTGAGGCAGCTGGGTGAGGTCAAGGATTGGATGAAGGGAAATGACGGGTGAAAGGGTCGATTGAAAAGAATGATTCGGATTTGATGTCGTTTGATGGTGGGTCGTCCGGATGGGATGGTGGTATGTAAATGAGTCTAGCTGTTGTCGTAGAGAAGCGAGTGGAATGATGAGCTGATGGCGAAAATAAGGAGATGGGGTTTCCTCGGCCAAGAGGACAGTCGGCCGGACCGCCGTTCTCGGTCTCTGGCTTCCCTCCCTGACTGATCGTTCTTTGGAGCGTTCTCTGTCGCTCGAACCCCTGTTGTCTCTCCCTCTTGGACTGGTGGCCTCACTCGAATCACACGATATCCTTCCATCGAATTAGTCCTCGAACCCATACGACAAGTTGAAGCCTTCCTTAGTCCTCCGGCATCAGAGTCCTTCCCGCCTTCCCTTCCCTCCTCCCTCTCCTCCTTCCCTCTCCTCCTCCCTTCCCTTAATCGATCCCCATCCCTCGACAAAGGCCTGACATGCATCCACCCCTACCCAAGCCTCTCTTTCTCTACCTTACTACCGCCCTTCTCATTACCAAATCCCACACCCAAGTCCGTGCTCAGGGTGCCGCGACGGCATCAAGCGATACCGAGGGTTGCCTTCAACTCACCGGAAGTTCAGCTTGCCCAGGTTGTGAGTTAACGAATCGGCATCATCATCCTCACCTCTCGTCTACCAACTAGTCTCGGTGCTCATTACTCTCTCGATCCATCATCGACGTGTTACCCACCCTTCTCTGCTTCGGTCGACTCCCGTCGTTCCTTCTTCCGCCCCACTCGACCCATCCTCCTTCTCCCCCTCAATCTCATCCTTGCCTCACGTTCTCAACCTTTTCAGTCGATGGAGCGTACATCAACCCATCAAATCTATCCACATCGTTCCCCTTCCTCTCCTCAGTCCAGACCGTGGCTCAATTCGACGCTGCAGTGTACGGATACCTCTCGAATCCGGATCAGTGTGGGTGTTACCTCCTTTCGATCCCTCCTTCCTTCTGCTTCATTTTACACGAGAGTAGCCAAACGGATCAGACTGTGTTGATCCGTGGTATCACCGAGAAGCGTTATTGATGAGATATACGCGCACGCCCCTGTGTTCTCGTTCTGAACCCAAACAGATGCCAAAACCCAGTTCGTCAACAAACTCGGCTGTTCGAATGCAAGCACGGCTACCCTTCGATACGCCAGGACTGTCCTCTGTTCGGTGAGCTGACACATCGAAAGGAGTGCAGCGCGGAACTGGTCGAGAGATCCATATTTCCCTGATTCCCCATCTGATCATATCCCGCCTTTTCCCTCCCTATCCTGCTCGTTCTACTCATGATGTACGGTCATCCACAGCAATGGACCAACAGCTTGTTCGTCTCACCCTACCCTGCATGATGGTCGCCGGAACGAACGTTCGCTCGCGTCTAACCACCCTCTACTCCTGAGCACTCTCTAGAGCTTCCAGGGGTTGCCAGGCCCTCTTTGATCCCTCCAGCAATTCCGATAGTCCAAAGATGGTCTGCCAAAGTGTACGCATATCCCAGGTCGTCTGTCATGGAGTCACACTCCACTAACCTGAGCCCGTTAAATCGCTTCGATCCACTAGACTTGCCTGGACTACGCAGCGTCAGAAAGATCCTTAGTCGCCAATTCTGAGATTTGCCCCGGAGACGATTTCACGAACGGTGCTCGAGCTGGAAACATCACGGAAGACTAGTCAGTCAAATCGCTCCGTGCCTCTTGGATCCCAAGACTTGATCGATTGATTGCATCCGACGAGTCTTGTGGAGGTTGAATCCTTATCGTCTTGGCTCATCCACTCATCGAATCTCTCTTCTTTTACTCCCTTTGGCGACTACAGCGTTCAATGCAGTTAGTGTCTCTCTGGCGGGCTGACTAATTTGTGTCTTTCGGTCTTTCGATTTGCCCGGTACTCATCAAGTCCACTCCCCCGCTCGTTCTCATCCTTCACCTCGCCTCCTTCCAGCAAACTGGACGACACTCGCAACCAACAACACCAGTCTTTGCGTCACCGGCTCAGATAACGCCGAACTTAACTGCGGCTTCGGTTCATCAACCTCTCAATTCTGCTCCTTCTGTTCTTCCAACCTATCTTCTCCAGACGAATGCTGTTACTCTTCGCAGGCATCCGTCCAATCGACTTGCACTTTTGAGTTGCCAGTGAGAACGAACGGATCGAGCAGCGTGAGTGGAACGCCTCAGGCGAGCGTTATCTCGATGATTCCCAAGTTTGACAAGGGAGGATTGAGCGCGGGGCAAATCGCGGGGATCGTCGTCGGCAGCGTCGTTGGTGGATTGTTGGTGAGTTGATTCGCGAATTGAATGACTGTTAGAGGAGTCCTGGCAGCTGACCTTCCATTACATCATCACCAATTCTCCCCCTGGTCGCCTCAGCTCATCGGCCTTCTAGTCTTCTTCCTCATCCGCCGTCGCCGTAGAGCTCGGCACACTTCAGCATTCGCTACGAATGGTGGTCCAGCTGGTGGGGTTGCTGCTGCTCATTCAACCTCAGCCTACTCTTCAACCCATCCATCAACACCAGAAACAGCGTACGAACAGAGCGAAGCCAATGCTCGTCGACGATCCTGGTTTACATCCCTCTTCCTTGCTTCCATGAATCCGAATAATCCCCATGGAGATGAACCTGCTGCCGACAAGGACAATGACCATCGGGTAGGAGTTGGCGCTGGTGGTGAGAAGGGAAATACGGTTTCGTTTGAATCGAACGATGATGACGAGCCAGGGGTTGGACAGTATCAGCCTTCGTATCCCTCCAATGATGGTGGTGGTGGAGTAGGAGGGGGATTAGCTCCCCCTCTCGTCGGCTTGGGCGTTCGAACTTCAAGCCCAAATCCTACTCGCCCCTCTACTGAAAGCAACATCAATGACCCGACTTCAATCCCGGGCGTCAACAGCCATAACAACCCGTACGCGTCCAACCGAGATGTCGTCCTTGGAGAAGATGGTTCCCTTCGACCAGGAGGTGTCGTCTCCGTTCTTTGGGCTTACTCAAGTACCCTTCCGGACGAACTGAACCTCCGACCGGGGATGAGCCTGAGGATCCTTCAGATCTACGATGATGGCTGGGCTACGGGAGAACTGACGGAAGGTGAAGAAGCCGGAAGAATCGGTGAGTGCCGTCTTCGTAAAGAAACGGTTGGATCATCTTGACCATCCGAAACAAGAAGACAAAAAGCGAAAAAAAAAAGGAGAAACACCTCTCATCCAAAGAGCTGATGATCTGTTTTCCTCCCTCCTTGACTCGGTCCCTCTCTCTCTCTCAGGTGCATTCCCCCTAGTCTGCGTGACACTGAATGGAGCCAACTCCCTTTCAAATGCTGGCGATTCTCGATCCTCCTTAAGATCCGTTCAATCCTCACCGAGAGGAACCTCCCTAGGGCTTATGCTCTTCGACGGTCACAGTCAGGAGGAAGTCGGGATACAAAGAGGAGTTCATCCGGCCGATGCGTTTTACTCTCAGGGAAGATGATCATCTCGGGATGATGCTCTTTTTTTGTTTTTTTTTTTTGTTTGAAGGGGTGTTTTTTTTTTTTTATGATAGGAGCCTGCTTTCCTCT
>BCKM01000001.1:144711-197530 GCA_039545415.1 Udeniomyces megalosporus | reverse complement strand
GGGGGGGTAAAAAGCGACCTGACGGATACGAGTCGGCAGGGGAGGGATTGAGGGATGTTCAAGGGAGGGGGGGAACCTGAAGAGAAAAAGGGATCGATCCGGGACCCAAGAAGAAGCAAAAATGAAGAGGAAAGAGAATGAAGTAAAGACCCAGGAGAGCAAGGAAAACCTTTCTGATTGGTTTCCTTCCTTTCGAATTTTGTCCCTTCTTTTCTCTCAAATTCGGTTCTCTCCGTTTCCTCCACCGCCACTGCCTCCGCCGTCGGTGGATGCACCTAGGGGCATTCCGAGGGTTGGCCCACCTTCGAGCTCGAGTGATCGATGAGCTTGAAGGTCTCGCAGAACTTGCGGGTCGACTAATGAAGATGACGGGCAGTGACAAGAATAGGGAGACAGAATGGGAATGTGTATTGCGTCAGGTCTACGGTCTGTATCACGAAATCAGATGGGGAAAACAAGACAACGAACGAGGCAAAGCGCTTTTTCGTCTCATGTGTGGCGATTGGCCAAGTCCACCGGGTGAAGCACTGGCACCGACCGATGGAGGCATAGAGTTGGCTGCTGGGATGGCATCACCTTGAGGCTAGATGTGATGATATGCGACGAGTGTGAGGAAGAAACAGAAGCGGATGCGAAGGTAAGACGGTACGACGAAACAAGTGGAAGAAGGATCAGACATCGATACGTATTGACGGAGAGAACGAAGCAGCGACAGAGAGCACGAACGATCATTTCAGCGTGATCGACGGGGTTTTGCTCCTGTTGATACAAGGCAAGGGTGAGACCGTTGGTCGCGATATGTTAGTCGACCGATTGAATGAACGAGGACCCCTTTGCAAGCAATCTCCCCCTTGAAGACTCACCGGCTCGATCTGAAGCCCACCGATCCCAACACCTCCACCTCCGATACTTGAGCCATCACCTCCCATTCCATCGCTCACGAACGAATCCATTCCTTCCTCTTGACCCATCGCGGCAAGATCGATGCTGACGTCCGTCAAGTCCTCGTCTTCCATCGTCTCAGGCCTCGGTGGAGCTGGTCCGGTGAGAGCTTTGGGAAGTGGGCCGGGCGCACCCGATTGTTCTCGGTTCGCGATGGCAGTTGAGCGAAGGGACTCCCACTCCTCGTAACGGGTCTGAGCCTTGCGTTGTTCGCTGTATGGTGGAACAAGAAGAGAAGGCAGCGTCAGATCACTAATCAAGATCACTCGGTATAGGGGGAAGGTCGACGAACGCTTGGCGAGCGACCTTGAAATTGTTGGTGCACTCGTCGAAAAGCGAGGCATTGATCTCCATGAACAATTTGAGCGCATTGTAGACCATTCCATGGATTGTTCTGAAGTGCGTGAAAGTGCTCATTAAGCCTAAGCGAGCAGGTTTGATCAAGGAAATTACACAGCTCGCGACGACTCACCGGTTCCAATGCGACTTCGAGTTCTGGTATAGGGCTGGGAAGACGATGGGCAAGATGACAGAGATGTTATCTCCCATCAGATTGACGATGTACTCGTTATTCCAGTAGTATAGGGCTCTTTCGGCGACTTGGAAGTGCTGGCTGTTAATGCAACGTGAGAGCTGCTGGAAAAGTGGGACTTGAATCTTTTGGAATTCGACAGCCTCGATGACGTCGAGAATCTCTTCGACTTCGTTGAGGAACATGACTTCCTTTGGGCTATTGACCTTCGGCCAGTACCTGAGAAGTCCGAGCAGGACTTCCTCCGTCAGGGTTGCGTCCTTCTCGAGGAACTGGACAACGCAGTAGGCGAGTTGAGGATGGTAGAGAGCGAGAGATTTGGCCTTGTGAAGTGGAATCAGAACTCGAGTAAGGAAAGTCTTATGCTCTTCCTTGAGCGGAAGAGCGAAACCGTTGATGATGGATCCGAGGATTTCGAGAAGCTCGGCGATACCGTTGTGTCGTTCAGTCTCGTAGATGAATTGGAAGAAGACGTTATTGATGGAACGTCGAATGAAGGCTCGAAGGTTCAGGAATTTTCCGTAGATTCGATGAAGGGTCGTCTTGAGGAAGTCTCGCTCGCGAGGGTCTTCCGAGTCGAAGAGTTCGAGAAGCTATTAGGATGGCATACACACGGACAGACAAGTCAGCGGCGGTCAGAGAGGAGACGAGCAGAGACGTGAGCAAAGTGCGATAGGAAAAAACCCAATTTCTTCCGCGCTGGACTCATTCCCGGATATCATGTGCGGCTTACCTGAAGGACGAAAGGCTGGTCGATGTACTTCTTGGCAGTGTTGGTGTTGAAGTCTGGGGACTCAACGAACCGAAGGAAGAATTCGTAGACGATCTGAAGGTGCGGCCACGCCAGTTCCAAGACAGGCTCGTCCTCCTCTGGATCAAACGCGTCACCCGTCGGATTGACTTGAGGGGGTATTGACCGGAAGAGATTCGAAGAAAACTGGGGTAGAGGACGAAGAGACAGCCAGAAATCAGCCAAACTTTCATTTGACGAACAGGATGGACTATTCGACCCTCACCATAGCGACGACTTCTGGGTAAATCTGTTCCGAGATGACTCCTCTTTGAGCAGTGATATACTCGAGCATCTCGTGTAATGTCTGACCCTTGATCCCTTTTCCCGGCAGATCCGAAGAAGCATCGTTGAAGTCAAAGACGACGCTACATTGCTGAAGCTTTCGGATAAAGAGTTCGGTGCGATCCCCCGGGGAGACCTCTGTGCGAGCGAACCAGGGAAGAGGTAGTCGCGTCAGATGATGCAGGCCGGAAGAGAGGCAAGCGATGGGATGTGAAAGAAACTCTGCTCACCGTTGAAGCTCGGTAACTTTTCCAGCTCGACATGTTCAACAACATGGAATCGACTACTCCTCTGCTTCCTCGGCGTCTTGCCTACGATAGGGATTGTATCTTTTGGGGCGGCAACGCCCCTCAGCCTGTTGAGAGGACCCGCTTTGGGTGGCGTGCCTCCTGCCCCTGCATGAGTCTCATTTGGCGAGTGAGACCTTTGGATGGGATCGGTAGGCAGTTCGCTTTGCGAGACAACGACGATAGGGGGTGCGGGTGACGTCTTGTCCGAGTTGGAGGACGATCCGGACGATTTGCGCTCGGGTGTCGAGGGACCGTTTGATGACGACACTCGCGAGCCAGCCGATAGATTTCCGCCTTGGCCGGGAGGAGACGAACGCGAAGAGCCACCTGTGGCATGAGTTGAGAGGGATGAGACAGCTGCCGAGGAAGATTGGGTCGAAGATGACGAGTTGGGGGAGGGGTGTTGAGTCTTTGTCCCATTCGTGGTGCCACCGGCAGGGGAAGTGGCGGTACCGTTCTTTTTGTCTTTAGAGCCATCGGACGAGGACTTGCTTCGAGAGAGTTGCTGGTTGAAAGGAGCGTACGAATCGATAGTCAGCATCCCAAATCCGAGGGCAAGGCTGCATGTATCCGTGCGAAATCGTAAACAGCTCGAAACGAGTCGGGCGAGCATCTATTCAGCGACATTGAGAGCAAGTCCTCATGGTGGTCTGAGATCAACCCATAGACGGCCTTGAGTAGACGGTCAGCGTGGTCGATGATGCGTTGGAAGCATCCCGTGCCGGCGACTGAGGCGTTCCATCCATCTCTTGGAGCATGTACGCTCTCCCGAGCATCTTGTTCCGCTGCCAGGACAGCATCCTGAAATTGGGCAAGATGAATCTAGACCTTATGATCATTCCCGAGCCTAAAGAGGAGCGAGAGAAGATGAGGAGGATCATCGTGCTTGTCAAACATTCCCTCTTTGATCAGCATCTCTCGCCCCTTCCCTCTCTACTCTTCATTCGCTCCTGTCACACCCACCGGCGTGGCCTGCCCAGACGTTTACACGACGCGCATCTTCGGGATATTGTTTCCCTTCACGGATCAATCCCGAAGCGGTACAGATATTTGAACCGTGTAGCTTAGTTCAAGTGGGCTCGATGTAGGTATACCGAACCCCGCCCCCGTTTCAGACTCCGGCTGCATCCAGATCGTCTCTTGCTCGCTACTTTGAACGAGAGCTTCTCTCAGTTGAAGACCCGGTGACTCCGCCATAAGCGATCATTGGCAACCCTTGAAATGCCCATCTTGAAGTACGACGAGAATGATCAGGTCGATTCGCGTCAAACACTTACCATCGCCTTTTTGAGTCCCTTCATCGTGTTGATGAGTTGAAGATGTGAAGAAGGATGTTCGAGCCGGGCAAGGTCGAGAAAGAATCGATGGTGAGTGGAGACCGTTGGCGCGTCGTGGTGTGAAGGATGAAGTAAAGAGGAGAGGGAGTCGAGCAGAGAGGAGAGCTCGAGAGGGTTCGAGGGGAAGGTGGTTGTCGTCGGTGATTTGAGTGGACGCCGATGCGGTTGAGCAGTGGGTGAGTTCTGATCTGTCGAGCGGACGACGAGGGATGGGCTTGGAGGGGAAGTCAATCGGGTGATAGAGGGAAAAGGAAGGAGGGGAGGGGGAGAGGAGCCTGGGAGGAGAGACAATGAGATGGACACCCAAACCATCAGCCCCCTACAGCATCATGCCCGTACGTCAGCCTGTCGCTGTGAGAATTAACCACCCGTCCAAAGCTCACCAACCGACACTCATCATCCAGGCCTATCATTCAACTTTCAACGAATTGACTGACGTCAGAATCGTCGGCAATACCTCTGTCCTTCCTATCAAGTCTCGATTCAGAGGTCCAGCTCCTCTTGGTACGTGTTCCCTTCTGCTTCCTCCTCCTCTTCCTCATCAAATCCACTCATCATCAAGTCCTTGACCCGTACAGCCGATCCTGACGCCATCGACGTCATTGACGAATCCCTCACTCTCTTCCGAGCCAATTGTCTATTCCGAAACTACGAGATCAACGGTCCAGCCGACAGACTTCTCATCTACCTCACCCTCTTCATCTCCGAATGCCTCGTCAAACTCGCCGCCACTAAAGGAGGACAAGTTGGGTTTCCAGAAGCTAAGAAAGTTCTCAACACTTTGAGCTTGGATAACTTCTCGCTTCCTGGTGATGCGAGTTTCCCACTCAACACCATGTATGCTGCGCCTGCAAATGCGATGGACGCTGGTGAGCAATCACATCTTTAATCACTTGGTTCACTCGCCCTTCCACGTTGCTGACGCTCACTCAATCTCACGTCTCGTCGTCACCGTCGAAAGATCACTTGAGGTCGTATCTTTCCCAAGCGAGACAGGAGCTCTCCACTCGACTGCTCGATCGACTCTATCCAGTCGACGCAGAGTCAGTATTCGTCCTCGCACAATCTCTCTCACTCTATCAGGGAGCGGTCATGTGAGCGAAGTAGCTTATCATCGTTGTCTTCCCGCTTCGTTGTACAGAGGAAAGCAACCAGCTATTCCCAGCAAGTGGTGGATGTGCTTCACAAAGCGAAAAGGGTTCGTAATCATCCCGTCATCATCACTTGCCATATCCTTCAAGTCGATCAAGAAATTCACCCTGCCCAATTTTTGCAACGAATCTCAAAATGAACAGCTTCTGGTCCGTCTAGACGTGGCGAGTTCTCTCGAAGATCCTCCTTCGGCTCATCCTCACCACTTGACTGTCCACTCATCGCATCCAACCCAAACCGATTGGATACACTCCGACTGGACTTACATGATACCTTTCATGAGTCTTGATCTTTTTGCTTTACCTTGTCTTCTACGGCCTCCTTTACCACCCTATCTTCATCTCATCTCGGAACAACGTGTCGTTCCTCAACTGAGTGAAAAAGAAAATAGAGCAATGAAACTGAGCGCGATGACAGACCAGTCGGTGCTATTGGAAGAAACGAGGAACACATGATCCACTGGACAGCCGGAGGTGATTGAAAGGAGACAAAAGGAGACGAATTGAGACAAAAAAGGAAGAGACAGATGGAGATTATACGGATACGCATGGGCACGAGGTGGTCAACGTGAGTCGGGAAGAAGGTGCGAAGGAGCATAGAGGGAAGTTAGACGAGCAGTTTCAGTAGGATTGAAAAAGGAGAAGAAAAACTAAACAACCACATCAAAGACACGCTTGTTGTAAAGATATGGGGGAGGATGTTGAAGCGAAAGCACAAGCAAAAAGGAAAGAAAAGTCTACTCGTCATCGGCACCATCGATGAATCGAAGTCGAGTTCCATTAGCAACTCGGGTGAGGACGCCCAAGCTTTCGTACTGTGTTTTGAGAGAGTGTTAGGGGAAGAGATGAATAGAGACATGTGGCACGTTAGTTTCTCTTCTCTCAAGATTCGACTCAATGTGAAGTTGGAATGAGAGTCGGATTTTGGGATGGTTGGGGAATGAAAAGAAGCAGGAAAGACACGTACATCCAAGATTGTCTCCATGACTTGAGATTCGGTGAATCCTTTAGCAAAGACCCTAGCTTTGACGTCAATGAGTGTGAGTTCACCGTCGTTTCCATCTTCATCCTCATCCGAGCTCTCAACTTGCATCCCTCCTCTCCTTCCTCTCCTTCCAGGACCTTGACCCAACCTTCCTCCTCCTTGACGACCCATCCCGGCAGATTGGGCCATGTCACGGATGATTCGATAAATCTTGCTAGTGATGGTCTGATCCCCTCCGTTGGCTCCGTCTCGACCTGCGTTCTCGTTGAGGGACGCTTTGGAGACATCCATCAATCGGAGCGCTTCGTCGACATCTGGCAATGAGACTTCATCGGCGAATCGAACTCGAGCGCAGGCTTGAGCAAGTCGAAGAACACCCAGAAGGGTTCGAGCGGAGGTGTAGGTCGAGTATTTGTCCTCTGCCTCGTCTTCTTTCTGTTGTTGTCGAAGTCGAACGTACGCGGAGACGACGTATTCCGAAACGGCTCGTGGGACAGTTGGTCGCTTCTGCCGAGCTTGAGCGATGAAATGTCTAGTTTGTTGTTGTTGTTGTTGAAGAGACCGGAGAAGCAAGAGGGATCAGAGGAAGGGGAAGGAAGAAGGAATGAAGGACTTGTGTCAATCATCAATCGATAACGATCAAGGAAGGTCCCTGAAATCCCGTCTCAAACTGACCTCATCAACTTTGGGTCAACAGGATCGAATTCGAGCTGAGGTGCGGTACTGTACATATGGACGAATGTGATGTGCTGAGCCAATCTTTCGTCGTCCTCCCTACTTGGCGTATCAAGAATAAGGAACATGACGTCGAATCGACTGAGCAAAGCCGCGGGCAGATTGATGTTCTCGACGGGTGAAACTTTTGGGTTGTATCGGCCATAGAGAGGGTTGGCTGCAGCGAGGATGGAAGTTCGGGCATTGAGGGTGGTGGTGATGCCGGCTTTGGAGATTGAAATTGTTTGTTGTTCCATTACTTCGTGGATGGCGGTTCGATCAGATTCGTCCATTTTATCGAACTCGTCGATGCAGCAGATACCATTGTCGGCGAGAACGAGAGCGCCTCCCTCTGAGCTCGATGGAAATCATCAGGAAAAGAAAACATACAGATGACAAGGGCGATGAGTCCACTTCATGAGTACGGATTTGGATTTGCAGTTTCGGTTCCACTCACCAAGCACAAACTCATCCGTGACAGGATCCCTCATGACAGCCGCCGTTAAACCAACACCCGAACTACCTTTTCCGGTCGTATAAACTCCTCTCGGCGCGACTTTCGAAATGTATTTGAGCAGTTGTGATTTCGCTACTCCTGGGTCACCCATTAAGCAAACGTTGATGTCACCTCGGATCTTCATTCCATCGCCCATGTTCTTGGTGACGCCGCCGATGAGAAGAAGAAGAAGAGCTTTCTTGACGTCCTCATGACCGTAAATTTCAGGAGCGATACTGACAGTTCGAATGTGATGGGCGATTGCGTTTGTACAGAAGTGAAGCGAATTAGTAGGATATCAGATTCGGGATCAAAGCTGTCTGACCTACCTCATCGCCAGCTTGGAGTAAACATTATCCTCGCTTCTGAGCGCGTCGAGCTCTTCTCGGATCGAATCGGTGAGTTCCATTTCGTTGTAACTCTTCTTCATCTGTTTAACGTGTTGAGCCTCGAGGAAAGTATCTTGAAGGAGACCAGCTCGCAGGGCTCGAATGCCTGTGTAAGGCGTGGGAAGGAAGATACCGGAGATGTCGACAATGTCGCCTGGGGAGATGGATCGAGTGAGGGTACCGTAGAGATTGATGGTCATGGATCGGGGGATGTGTCCTACCGGAACTTGGTCGGCCTGTTGAGGAAAGGAAACGCCGAGTCGTAGCACATTAGCTCAGATCTTTCGACTTGGCTCTAAGGAAAATCCCAGAGGGGATGGATGACTCACCATCTCCTGGATTTTGACCTCTTGGAACGGAACAAATTTGCTTGCTCTCGTCTGCATCGTCAAGCTACCCGTGACTCCATTGAGCATGCATTCATCCGTGGGACATCGTTGAAGCGGCATGAATGTCCGACTCAGGATCTCCTGAAAACTTTCCTCACCGCAAGCCTCGCACGAGTACGCGTTGACGAGGACGTGTGGTTTGACATCCGACACTCGGGTAGTGATTCCTCGGACGGTGATGAGAGAGCCGAGATGGGCACCCTTGATGTTTCGGACGGCTAGGGGATTATTGGTAGTCGAGGACAATGGCTTGATATATAGGTTGCTATATCGAGACGAGTGATGGTAAGTATCCAGTCTACCGATCGATCACAACCACCCTGGCCGAGAGACCGGCTCGTGCGAAAAGAAGCAGATGAATCGTGAACTGACTATCTTCGTGTCAGACTGGGTGGGAATTTGTCTGCCTCATCTCTTTGCAGCTCGGCGTTCCTCTTTCGCCTTTGTTCCATAATAAGCTCCATGACATCGTCCTTCTCGCTGACGTCAATCGTCGGCAGGGGCATGAGCTCGTCAATGACCTCGGAGATGATGTCGATGTATCGTCTGGCGTTGCGCGAGATGTTCATCGATAAAGGGTAGGGAGATTCTTCGTACTGTAGTCGCATCGACGTCAGCCGATGAGCCCTCGTTGTAACCTAGTCATCATGGCAAGAGAAGCAGAGGACAGGGACGAACAGAAATAATGTCGTCGAGCTCTACCACGAGTTGAGTCTGCTTGCGGTTCGCTATACGCGTCTGTTAGTTGTACCAGTGTTTAGGTAAGCACATCGTTTCAGCTTCTAACCCTTGAAGGGAACGTTCGTGTTTGCACACAGGACAGAGAAACGCGCGACGTACCAGAAGTCTCATGTACTTCAATCCCTTTCGTTCCTCGGGCAATCCATCCTCTGCATCCTGATCGTCCATGCTAAGTTCGTCCAACGCGTCTAGTTCATTCTCTTCATCTTGATCGCCGTCCTCGTCCAAACCATCTTTTCGTACGCGTCGTGGCTTGACGTATGACGTAAAGAAGTCCGAAAGCTTGCCTGAACAAGCGAAGGGTGAAGGAAGGACGGAATGAAGATAACGCGAGTGAGTATGTTGATAAGCAGCTTGAAACGAAAGCCGATGTCTACGGAATTGTTGAGAATATGGAATGAAGATCCTCGAACAATTCAGGTCGCGTCGTTCATCGGGACAACCTGATGCCGTAGAGTAGCAGGAACCGACGAGCCACGTCTTCTCCGGACATACACCCTTCACCTCATCCGACTAAGCGAGGAGAGACAGAGGGAGCAAGTGCGAACCTTTCTCAGCGGCGTAGTCGATACCAGAGTTGAAGACGGGGAGGGTCGGAGCGGCTGCTGGTTGAGCCATAATGCTGCGAGAGTTGGTTGCGACGCGACTAGGAATGAGGTAGGTATGAGCTATACTGGGAGAGAGGGATAGAGCGGGCGGGGATATGAAAGTATGAAGAGAGCGAATATGAAGTATGAGACGAGGGACAGAGGAAGTTGAGAGACACTCCCCTCACGCGTTCAAATTGGACTGGAAAAGAAATCAACAGGCGTCCAAATATTTATCCTCCTCTTAACATATCGACTGAAGTCATACGTCTCGAATCATCCTTAATTATCCTTAACCATCCAATATGTCCACAGATCTCCCAGATCTAATCCGTCCATATTGGAAATCATTCAATCTACCCAACCCCTTGCCCAGTCCTCGATCTGTCTCCAAAACCATCGTTTCATCTTCGACCCATCGAGACCAGCAGCTAATCATCATTCTCCGACTTCTTGAGCCTCGTTGGAACAAGATTCTGCTCCATCTTGAGTCGATGGTTCGATGATGAATTCCGCCCCGTAGTTCAAGAGCAGTTCTTCATTCGGAGACGTGATGGTTTTTGCTGGAGCAGAAGCGAGATGCATTGTAGGAAAAAGGTCAAAGATGTTACCAAAGTAGAATGGGGATTCGATGATAAGAGGAATCGGGGGGATGCAGAAACGGGCTTCACGAGCGTCGTCGTCGGATCAAGACGAGATGTGATGGAACAAGAGATGAGGACCCATACCTGCATAGATCCCGATATGCTGTTCTCCAAGGACGTCGAGAGCTGTCGATCAAAAAGAAGTTCGCGTGGCATAGACGATGTCGTTTGAATTGACATGAATCTTTGCGGCATTTCGATGGAACAGTACTGCAAGCGATGATGATGGAATGGGTTTCTTACTTCTTGAATAACAGTTGGCAACCCCAGTTGCAGCATCGGGTTGGTTGATGAATCGCGAGAGATTCCCGACTTCAAATCCATCGACGGACTGGACGGCGTTGAGTTGGTAGAGGTAGTTGAGTTTGATGTGGGATGTGATCAATCTGTAAGAGGAGGATCAAGAGAAGAGATAGAGTGGTATGTTAGAATCAGAGTTCATCGAGGGGCTTTAATTTCGCGTAACAACGTCGGAAGGGACGAACGCTCGTTTGTCCGCCTCGTTGTCGTCGATGAGTTGTCCCGTGTATTCTGGGAATGTGATGGGCGCAGGAAATAGGGAGGTCACTTCTAGGGGAAATCATCACATGTCTAAGGTCCTGAAGATTGCGACCTACCGATGATCAGATCGTCCTTCAGAACTTTGGCACCCGGCGCAAGGAACAATCCCCACCCATGGGAACCGGATGCGACTCGAACGTTGGCAGTTTGACCTTTCTGAATGGATTGGTTTTTGCAACAATTTCCACCCTCATGCTCTGTTTGCATGCACAGGATTGAGGATGGATTCGTCAAACGGCCAATGTTTTCATGAGAGAGAGAGGATTCGATTAGGGATCGCTTTCTACTCACCATCAACACCAATGATACCACACCCTACCGGATCACACTCTCGATTGTCTCTAAAACATCGGCACTGTTGTCTGTTTTGACAGATATTCATTCCAATCAGGGACGACCGATGACAGTCGCAAAATTGATGACGCCGGGTGCAATTCGGTGGACAGTGACATGACGGGAGACAATGTTGAGAAGCGACGTGGCAGCTACAGGCTAGGAATTTGATTTTTGACGAGTGACAAAGGAAATAAGCAATTGACGAGCCTCATGGTGCAGGGAAGACACTCCTCACATCTTGTCAAACAAGGACCTTGATGATTGCACGGGCGAGTCCTGTTTCGAGGCACGACGGTATGGATTAGTTCATGTGCTCGAGTACAAACCAGGAGAACTCGGTATGACGCCCTCCGACAAGCAGTGTTCACTCACGGCTTCATGTTCTGCCAACGCAGGTCTGACGAGACCCGGTCACGACGACAGTCAAGATTAGTTGTCATTAGCTTCCGCTTCACGGCCACAATCTCACTCACCCAAAGGTTTTCTTGTTGACCTCTTCGCTGTGTTTTTGACCTTGCGAGTCTTTCGAACCTGCACATTGGGCCTCAGCAGTATTACTTGCTTAAACAACTGGATTGACCATGGCAATCAGCTTCGGATTGAGAGCATGCAAGACCTTGGGGTTGTCAAACGAGAAGTGTACGCGAGAGACACGAAGGGACGAACTTGACGACAGGTGTAAATGGGAGTATATCCATCATCCGAGCAGAACAGGTCTACCATCTGACATGGTAACATATCGGGTGCAGTCGAGAGGCTATCGAGAAGCTCTTCCGAATGGCTATCAGGCCAGTTTTCGAGGTCATCTTTAAGCAGAGCTCGCAGGGTTGGTTCGTCCTCGACATGAGCTTCCTGAGGTATGGATCAAGCCACAGGAGATCAAATCCATCAGTTGATGCAGAGTTTGAGTTGCTTTGGGTGACTCTTTGGCGGAGGGTTGTACAAACAATGTCCGGCCAGAGATCCGAGAAACAATCATGGGAACATCTTCCGGACGAGGCACGACGTTCGAACACCTGACTGATCGTCAAGGTCGGCCGTTCCTTGGGTTCAACATCATCGTGCATGACGAGAATGGCAGCTGCCCATCAGAGAGATGCAGTCAGTCTTCATAGGACGACAGTGCTTGGAGATGAGACGAGACCGTGACAGAAAGTGATGCCCTCGAGCTTGCATACCATGAGGTCGACAGTCATACACTCCACACCCCTGAAATGGGCAGAACAGAGCCTCGGAATCCTTTCTCACACCCTCGTATGTCTCAGGCGCCTTGGGTTTAGCAGCCTCTACAGCTCGACTGATCTGCCCTTCCCAGACGTTTCCGTCGAATCGAGCGAGGATTGCTTGCGAGGTAAAGAGATCAGATGAAAGACTGTCGTGGGGAAATGGGATGAGATCGGAAGAGTGAGGGAGTGTTATGATCTCTTTGGTTGAGAGGGGTAAAATGTGTAGGCTGTCGATGTGTGATAGGGAGATATCGGGTTGTAGAAGTAGGAGACGATGCAGGAGTTGATATAGGATGCTATCAACTAAACTCGACGTGTAGAAGCAAGTTTGGACTCAGTGTTATCCAGATGTCTTATCTTGAAGAGATCAGGAGACCGATCAAGGAATCATTTGTGTCGAACCTTCGGGTGGAAGAGTGTCTGAACTGCCGAGTCGAACCTCATCGAACCGCTCGATGAACGCTTCCGTCTGGAATTTTCGTTTACGATTGAACTTGTCGGCAAAAGTCGGAAGAGACACGAGTGTCTGTTCCATGCCAGTAGAAAATGGAGAAGGATGCGCTTCTTGTGAGCATCGAGCGTATAAGGACCGTGTAAGAAGAGACTACGCCCGCACCCTCTGCTCAGGAACAGCGATGCTTCTGTCAGACATCCTGACGAAGAAGTAAGGCTTGACATTCTCAACCGTGTTGATGCTTTCATGCCGGATCGATCGCGACCAATCTAAGTTATCGAGATGACTTTCGAACATGACATCTTTCGCCTTTAAGGCGACATGGCTTGTGCTTGCTGCCTCATCCACATAGTGGGTTTGGTCGATAGTGGGGCTGTTTTCTTGGAAGAGAGAATGATGATACTCGGTCTGAGGACTGTGTGATGAGAATGCAGGAGGAAGCGGCTGAGGAGAGCTGTGAAAGTCGAGATGTGTGCGAAGGTAGAGGGCTCTGAGCTGGTGAGCGGTGGGATTGGTGGGTATATGGGATTCGAAGGGGTTCGCGTCGTCGGGCTGATTGAAGAGGACGATGATGAGTTTGTTTCAATAACAACAACGAGATGATCGGTTGAGCTCACTGACGTCTACAGGCATTCGATTAGCACGTGAGGTCGTTAGATGTCAGGCGCAAGGCAGTCGACCATGACTGACGCATTCCATCATCCTCCACCCTCACATACATGATTACCCTCGACAGCACTTCCTCTCGCGACTGGCTTTATGCTTCTGAAGGTAATGATTTGCTCCAGATACACAAATATAACCCATGCTAACCTGGGTGAACACACAACAGGTGGCGCGAACATGGTTTTTCGGTACACCCCGCAGCTCGACAATCGTCAGTCCGAATCAGGTCGTTCTCCATTCCAGGATAAGGTCCTCCGTCTGCCCAAAGTTCGGAAGAATCACAATCAACATCCATCCATCGACGAGGACCCAGACCGCAGCGATTTCAGCCCACCAAAGACGTTCCTCAAGGACGTCATGATTCCCTTGGTCACAACCACTTATCTTCCAAACCAAGCACCCATCGCACTTGAGCGATCCTTCCTGGAGGAACTCAACTCGGCTTCGAGATTAGCTCGGCCGATATCTCGTCTGTCTCCACTCAACAAAGCGGGAGCTCGAGATCAACTCGCCAATGTCGATGGTTTGGACTTGGATGCGACAGAGGGCTTACTTGTTGATGACCTGACAGGGTCATTTCCACCAGGCGTCAAAGGTCTTTGCGTTGAGATAAAGGTAGGTAAGGTTCCATCATGTCTGTCTCATCAAGGATTGAGCTTGACCCAACTACACCACACCCCTTCTTACACGGACGTCTTCTCCTTGACCGATCTCATCCGAATTCAACGATCACAACCATGCAAGCCCAAATGGGGATTCCTGCCTACATCTCCATATCTCGCACCATCATCTCGTTCCATCAAGAGCAATCATTGTCGGACCTGTATGCATCGTGTACTCAGGTCGACAGCGATCGCAACGAATCTTCAGTCTACCGAGACGTCTCCTGTAGATCTCGTCGTGCGCTCTTCATCTCTCGATAGAAAGCCCCGATATTGTCCCCTCGATCTCTTCTCTTCGGACCGAATTCGAGTCTCGCGTGCGATCGAAGGACTTTGGCATGAGTGGCTGAAGTCGGATGGGGAGGGAAATTCTCTCAGGTTCTGGATTGATGGGATTAGGATCGACCCTCAAGAGGTGAGATGCGAAAAAAACAACCCCCTAGAGAGGGATAAGTTTTGTTGTGACTGATCTTGGTCTTCTTCTGCTTTTGTCATGGTTTTCATCATCTTTCGTTCGTACCTTCCAGCCATCCCAGCTCATTTCTCTCCTCCTTCCCAACCAATCTTTCAGCCAGCCATCTCCTTCCCTATCTTCATCGACATCCAATCCCGATGATCTCAAATCCAACTTGACCTACCTCCTTCTACCAACTCTCCAATCCCATCTGACACCGATCCTATCCCAGACCCCTCTCCTACCTTTACTCTCAAATCTACAATCGAGCCTTGATCCTTGGGACATCGAAGCTCTCCCCTTTCCTGAGGAAAACTTTCTGCTGACGAAGTCGGAAGAGATCGTAGGACTTCGACAACCAAACATCGATGAATTCGCGGATTTTGTCAAGTTGTATAAGCGGGGATTGATGATGAACTTCGATAAAGTTGACACCATCGAAAACAGCCATGATGGTGACAGTCACGAACGACAGCAACATCTTTTCTGGTCGATAGCAACAACAACCACCACGACAAATCCAACGCCGCCAGACTTCCGTCAGACTCCAATTGAATGTGACGAAGTCACAACCGCCAAAAAGGAACAAGAAGATCGACAATCAGTCATTGCTTTCCTCCTCTCTGCGACTTTCAAGGATTGTTCTTTCATCTTACGACTTCCTCTCTACGAGAAGGACGACAAAGACGACGGCCACTCCTCCTTCGCCTGTCCCTGCTCCTCTTCACCAGATCTGCCCACACGGAAGCACGAAAACAGATCATCGTCTACAGCAACATCGATCAAACTCATCGACCTCGACCCGAAACCAGCGAGCCGATTGATGAAGTGGAGGTTATTAGATAGGGAAATCGTCATCGCATTCGAGAAGGAATTGAAGATGATATCAGATATGAGACTGAGAGGAGGAGGAATAGGAGGGTATGTGATTGACGGGGAAAGATGTGCCATTTGAACAACAATCCCTTCTGTGATGTGGGGGGGGGGGGGGGGGGGGGGGGGGGGGACCGGTTGCGGGCACTACTCGTCGCACGAATCAGCCATGTTTCTTTTGAGGAATAGGCAAGATCGAAGCAGGCTTTATTTGCATCGCTCATCTACCTGAGTCTATTACGCTCAATGGTCTTCTCGTGCTCCGCCTAGGCACCCTTGTCTGCGGAGAGATCAGTTGAGAAAACGCGTGGACCTCCATCAACTCATCATTCTGCAGCGGATATCAGCATCGAGAAGTGTCCGTTGTAAGGCACGCGACGAACACTGATGGTCGGTACCCTATCTAGGCAGGGAGGAGCGTTTACAAACGAACCTCAAAACAAACTCAACCTTCCCCAGATCTAAATGGATTTGACCTCCCGGGCCCAGACGGAATCAAGGACAGAAAACAAACACCCGACCAGGAGGAGATGGTGTCTGTCCGTTTTTGATTCCTTCTCTTCCTTCCTTCCTCTTCCCAAGGCGCCGGAAAAGGAGTCGAAGACCGTGAATATCTCTCAGGGGGGGGGAGCAAAAAGAGACAGGGGAGGAAGGGAAAAGGCCTAGAACAGATTGGGCTGAGGATCCCAACGGATCTAAACGCTCGTGTCGCTACAAATCTCAAAATCAAGAGACGGCGCGTACGACAACCATCTTGATCTTCAAGGGAGATCATCACTCACTCAAAGAGAAGGATGGGGAAGACAAGGCGGTTGATCTGCTTTCCCAGTGTGTCTCCTAAACTAGTGGAAGAGTATCCCAGCCCTGAGTTCCTCGGCTCTCGGACTTTGAAACAGGATCTCCTCAAACGTGTCTCCTTCCGTCGGAAGCGTCCAAGGATCTCGATTCCAAATCTTCTTTCACAAATGAGCGAACCGTGGATCTCGCTCTTCCTCTGTTTATGTCGAGATCTCTTCACGTCCTTGCCATCTGTTTGTCATCTTTTACTGTCTCGGACTTGAACACAGCCCGAGGCGCCTCTTCCTCTCTCACTAGGCGTCCTGAAAACGATCCTTCAAAAGGGGAACAATCCGAGGTCATATTTTCTCTTCTCTCAACCTCTACCATCTCCCCCCCCCCCCCCTCTTATCTATTCCCTCTTTTACTCCCCCAGTTCTTCTCGTCGCTCCTTGATCTCAATCGCCATGCGACTGTCCACCATCCTCTCCACTTCGACTCTCCTCTTTTCGTCCCTGGCAACCACCTTCGTTTCAGCGGCCTCTATCACCCCTACCTCGACCTCTCCCTCTAGAGATCTAGATATCGCTCGAGACTGTCAATACCCTCTCTGCTTGAACGACCCTCATCTGACCCTGGAACATCCTCAAAGTCGGTCGAGGGTTTCCGTTCCTAGATGGCTTCGAGAGGACGATGAACCGAGCGCTCAGATTGATCGAAAAAGACGTCGACCAGGTTCGTCGATGCTCACTTGATTCGTTTCTCATCTTGTGTCATCAAGTAGGGAACGAAGAGAGGGTCAAAAACCAATACTGAAGCCGTCTCTGTTGGCCCCTTTACCCACCTTTGCTATCGATCTTTTTAGCCCCTGCCAGACGATCTATCACTCCTGCGGACCTCATTGGCAAGATAGCTGTTCGCTCGGCCGACGGCTCGACCCTTCTTGGTTACGTTGGACCAGCTAATGGCGATTACAACGGTCTCAAGCGTGAGTTTCCGAATCTGTGATGTACCTCGAACCTCCTGCCACCTTCCCCTTGGCAACAGGCACACATGTATAGACTCTCTGCTGCATCACGATATACCCTACTGACAGCATACACGTCGTTGATCGGACAGTCTTTGGCTACTCGCTCGACCTAACCAGGACATACACCTTTGAGCAAAGTTCCGATGGAAACATTCTGATGCCTGGATCTCCAGCTGGCTACCCTAATCTAGCCATCATCGACGTCAATGATTGGAACGGAGGTAACTTCAACAGCGGTACTCGGTCAGTCTCAACGGACGTCTTCCTTCGAAGTCGACACATACTGATTGACGACCCTCCTTATGCTTCTCTGCCTCTTAGTTGGGCGTTCCTCGGTGCGGCAAACCAGGTTTCTCGTGGGACTTACGCTCGGGCAGCCAACAGTTATTCGCAGGACGCGCCCTTGGAAACTGCAATCTTCATCGTCGATCCATCTACCGGTCTAGTCACCATCTCTTGGACCAACACCGACGGTTCCATCGCCACGGGCATCTCTACGTACGATTATGACTCTGGCAGCCTCATCTTGTTCGATTCCAACTCCGGCGGTTCAGCCTCAAACACAAAGATCACTCTTACTCTTCTTCAATAAACCATCTGTCTCAAGTTCCCTCCAATCTTTCTCGGTCTATTCCCTCCTTCTTCCTCTCATTTTCCTCCTTGGTTCGATTCCTTCCTTCCCTGTTCCCATCATCTCCCGACCACTATCATTTACGCTATCGCTCAACTCACTATCATTTCCGCGATACATCGCTCAATCTGAAGCACTTTCACTTTCTTTACCATCCTACCACTCTTTCATCTGGTCTAATCGGTCTCTTTTCACTTGTCATTTCAACGTATCACAGCGTTCTCTTTCGATAACATGCTGTCCGGGTTCCCGTTATCGCTCTGAACTTGTTTCGCAACGTGCCCTTCAAAAGATCTTGATGGAGCGAGTTTCATCTTCATCTCCGAATACCACTCGATGATCCCCTTTGTCTTCTCTGTCCACTCCGAACGATACGCTATGTCCTTCTATGATTGAGATTTGCACGACCAACTGATCTTTCCAGGTTGGTTTTCGAACTCAGAATCTTCCGGATATGGTGAGGTCCTCGATCTACTCTCAACACAGATCGACAAAAAAGGAGGTCAGTAAGAGAATGGGGGATAAAGAAACAATTCTTCTTCTGCTTGTTTTCATCTTCATTTTCAGAATAGTAGACTCACACATCCTCCCCAACCTGAAGTCGATAAATCCTCCGCGCCATCCATCGGTTCGCAAGGAGATGCTGAAATGGCTGAACCACAGCAACCTTTGACATGACAAACGAAAGGTTTACACTTGATCGATAACTCTCGTCTGCTCAGTTGAGCACCTATAGGGGACGCTGCGTTGACTTCTGCTTAGGACAGAAAAGAACCAAGTGAGAAAAGAGAACGAGGAGATTGCGAGAGAAAGGAGATTCGAGTGTGCGAAGGGGTGGGGGGGAGTTTCGCCTGAATCAGGAAGAGATAGATTGAAGATGGTATAGGTTGCATCAACACAGCGAGATGTACCATTGGGGAGTGATAGGATAGTGATCAGGACGACGATCAATGCGGTCAGGAGTGAAAGGTTGCGTGGAGACATGCTTGAGCAGCGATGAGGATCGAACGCGTGGATAGATAGCTTTTTATTGGGGTTAGATGGGAGTAGTTGTTGGAGTAATTGATGTGGTCGACGAGAGGATGCGAATGGTGTGATATTTTGGAGGAAAGATACTTTCCAGGGGGAGAGGAAATAGGAATGATAGGAGTTAGGGACGTCCCGTCGACTAGGGGCTGATTCAGAACCACCTCACTTCCCACGGACCTTCAGGACCTAATGAAACGAGGCACAGGAGATACTGTCTCGGTTCGCTCACCCGTATCTCGACCATTGGAACGTAGGTCTACCGGAATGGTCTCAAGCAGAAGACATCGAGTTCCACTTGCCAAAGAGAGATCTTGCCTCTTTTTTCTTTTTCTTTTTTTTTTTCTTTCGAGAAGGACATCGTCTGTACCTGTACCGACTGATCACTTATTGCATGCATGGGCTGTATCATGAAAGAGAGAAGGAATCTTCATGAGATCTTTCAACGCCTCCTTGCCTCGCCTTGACCTTCAACTTGATTTCAGGCCCCTCTCCACTCCCTTCTACCGACCTACGCAAAAGGCGAAGAATACCAAACAGGACCCTCTCATCTACCCACGGAGAATCACTCATCGAATGGATTCTTCGTGTAATCCAACCCATCCTCATCATCATCCTCGCCATTCTCGTTGTTACTAGCCTTACCCTCCGTTGAGGACTTTTTCTGCTCCTCGAGTTTCTTGGTAAGACTGGAGGATGTACCACTGTTACCTGAGTAGGATGGGTTGGCCGCTGCAGCAATGGGAGCAGTGGCGGTCGAGGTCGGTTTACCATCGAGGGAGATTTTTTGCTTTGGCAAAAGACCGAGTTTGGCTTTTTTTTGTGGGGGGGGGGGGGGGGGGGGGGGGGGGGGGGGAGGGAGAGACGTAGGACACAAGCGGCGACGAACAAGTAAAGAATGTCGATACAGTGAGGGAATGGCAGGCATATAAACGTATCTTTTCAACGAAAGCATCCAGATGTATCAGAAACATTGATTTCGCCTGACTCACCAAAGTCAATCTTCCCAGCTCCACCTCCTCCACTAGGAGAACTACTCAATACTCCACTTCCACCCGAAGGTGAACTTGCAAGCAAGCCTCCACCGTTCGTGGGCGAATTGCGACCACCTACGCTTGATCGCATGAGCTCGTCGGACCGCTTGCTTGATGCCCGCGTTCCTCCTGTACGATCGGGTGAGAATGCGGCACTGTTCGATAAGGTAGCGGGTGGTTGGTAGACGTGAATGGATGAGGCGGCTGATCGTGGACAGAATTGCAACAGCGAAACATAGAGATGAGAGTGATTGATCGCGGCATAGATTGATCGCGGCATAGATTGAGACGTTTTGTTCAGAGATCCAATATCATTAGCTTTTCAGTCATACACTCCTGTATTCTGCATGACATGAAAGACTCGAATCACATACCAGAAGAGGAAGCGTCATCCCTGGAAGGGATCTTCCATTCGCTCGCTGGGTAGTCCGGATTAGAAGTTCGGGGAAGGCTCGACGCGGTATTTGTGGATTGGTTGATGCCTGAGCCATACTGAGGACTTGTATGCTGAGGCTGCTGCTGCTGCTGCTGACCTCCTCCCGCCCCCGCTCCCCCTGCTTGCTGTTGGATCGTTGCGGTGGCACTTGAGAGATATGAAAGATCAAGAAAGAAAGGAACCATCAGCAAGTATCAGTCTGATCAGACCCCATTGTAGGCTCAGATACCAACGTAGCGACTTTGTCTTTGACACCTTTCATGAAGCCAGAATTGAGGAAAGAATTGAATGTCGTCTGACCCGTGACGGCGAGTTTCTGAAATCGTTCTTCGAGTCCTGGCTGAGGGGTCTCAGCTGCTCGATGAGCGTCTGATCCATAGTGATAATCGTAACTATACCCATTCGGCAGGAGCGATCGTTACGGGGGTGAACCGAGTGCGATGATAAGCTCGGACGGTTTCGGGTCCCGTTGAGGCAAGGTGATGATGGACATACGAATTGTTATGATTCGGGACAGGTGGATGATGGATGTACGGAGAAGGCTGAGTACGGCGAACTCTGGGCTGATAAGGAAGGTTGTTCGGATCGAGCGGTGCTTCGTTCGGAGTCGCTGCTGGTGAAGTTCGGTTGTTGCTGCGCACTCGACTCTGCTCGTGGACGGCTGCAGCGTTTTCCTCCTCGAGAGCGAGAGCTCGAGCGTAGCTTGCATCCAGTTCGGCTTGAGCGCGGAGCTAGGACGGGGAAGGAATCGATGAGAGGGAAAGAGCAAAGATGGGAAAGTATCGAGTCGATGAGCGATTGAAACTCGATTGGGCAGCAGTTTGGTCGGGACTGACGGTATCCTCCCCAACTCTCTCTGGTGGGACGAAGGATTCATCAGAGAGGGCGAGGAGGGATTCGACAGCTCTGTCCTCGTTGTTGTCGTGCTCAGCAAGGACAGCTTGGATGATGGTCTGATCAAGACCGGGGAAGATGGACTTGAGGTTGGCGATTTTGGGATCCATGGTGGGTTGGATGTTAGTGTCTACTTTGTCGGTGTAGGGGATGTGTGGCTTGTATGACTGGTGGGGTAGAGAGTGTTTATGATGGTTTGCGATTCAATGGGGGTTAGAGGGCAAGGTGAATTCGGGGGGATTCCCAACGCCCATCATCATGGGTCTCCTGTCCGACTATCTGGCCGCTCGCTCCAATCGTGCCAGCGACAAGAGGCCCTTGACTGACATCCAAGTACTCATCAAGCGTCATCGTAGAAAGAACAAAATCATCAGCCACCTCAACGCACACAGTTCAAAGATTGCGTGAGTTCCTCGTCGACTGCGTGTTCGATCGATACTCATCGACTTTGACATCTCTCAGCGCACTCCTCATCGTTCTAGGCTACATTTGGCTCCTTCTTCTGCCCCTCGAGACTCTCGGGAAGCAGACAAAAGTCGATGAACACGCCATTCAAGCCGGTCAAGTCGGTATCAATCTCAGTCTGAGTCTGCCAGAGTGATTTCACCTCTCTCACATCTCAACCCACGTCCACAGGCAAACACACACGTCGGCTGGGATTCTGTACATCGGGCGGACCGATATCTCGACGATCTAAAGTCCCTCTTCCATCGTAACGCAACCAAGCAAGAGTGAGTCCCCTGTAAACTGGATACCGTACAAACTCAGGAACCTCACCTCACTTCCTCCCAGACTAGCCTTGTATCTTTCTACCGAATTCTCCTCCCTCGGTCTCTTATCGTCAACCCAGACCTACACCACCACTACATCAATCGGCAAGAACCATGGCACAAACGTCTGGGCCTCCTTCGTTCCACCCAGGACGTCTGGAACAGAGGCCATCGTCCTCGCCGCTAGTTGGGAGAGTCTCGCGTATGTGGGCGAGGGAAAGAATGCCGACGGTGATTCAATGGAGAGCGAGCTTGTCCGAGACATAGGCGAGAGGATGGTCAACCTGAGAGGTGTCGCATCGCTTTTGGCTATGGCGGAGTACCTGAGGGGTGAGTATCCTGCATCAAGCCTAAGAAAAGCTTCCCCTATCAAACAGCGTTCTCATGTTCGGGTCCCCTGGCCAAACCCCATCTTCAATAGGAACAAACCACTACGCCAAAACACTCATATTTGTCATCTCCGACCATCACTTGGACGGGATGCAAGCTTTTCTTGCCGCCTACCACGGAACGTACCGATCCAGTTGAGTCTTGCTCCCCTGCCCTTTTGTCCAACATCGATCCGAACGCCCTCTGTGCCCTATGTCTCATATCGTTCTCGCTGGTGATTTACCAGATCTCGTCGCAGAACCTCTGACAGGACTTCAGACAGGCGTCATCTGGACGGCTCTATGTATCGACTATCCTGGACATAGTTTCTCTCACCTCGGTCTATATTTCGGTTCGTCTTTTCTATGACCGGTGCATGCTTCATCCCCATCAAGATGTTTGATCCAAAATATGAATCCCGCCGAGATACAAACGACGCTTTTCTTCCTTGATTCAGAGGGCACGAACGGTCGACTTCCGAATCAAGATCTCCTCAACACAGTCCTCAATGTTGCCCAACATTATATCGGCGTACCTGTTCGACTTTATTCTCATCCAGCCACCTTGCCAGAATCCATCGTCTCTGCGAACCCTTCATCGTCGCTGCGGGCGAGGTGGTGGAGTGCGGTGCAACGCATACCGGGGCTGGGACGAGGGTTGAGTTGGATGGCGGAGAGTGAAGAAGCCAGAAAGTACGCTAGGGCGTTTGGAGCTCTGAAGACACACTGGGCTTGGGCTGGTCTGGGTAGAAGTTCTGGAGTTCATGGTGTCTTTTTACAGTCAGTCTCGATCCTGTCGATGGTTCACTCCTTCGGTTGCGCAAACTCACGTCATATAACGCCCCTCGTAAACCATCCACCCTTTCCCTCGCGTCATCCAGATATCGAATTGACGCCATTACGCTCTTTGCCCTTCCTTCGCGCGGTCCTCACGGATTCCACTCCCTGTTTCGATCACTGGAACTCACTCTACGTGCTCTCAACAACCTCCTTGAACGCCTGCACGCATCTCTGTTCTTCTACTTATATCTAAGACCTGGGTGGCAGACTCAAGTCGGCAGTTACCTGCCAGCGGGTATCATGATTGGAAGCGGGATCACGATCAGAGGGCTGGGAAGGTGGAGAGATGCGAGGGTCTATGGAATCGTTAGGATAGGGGGAACAAACGAGACGTTCAGGAAGAGACCATTGATTCGAGCTGTCGGAATTATGGTCGGGTGCCATGCGTTGATGATGGCGTCGCTTTGGTATGGAACGATGAATGGATGGTTTGATAGGATCATCGTACGTACCCATCCGTCCTCTGGCTCGCTGGAAAAGAGAGGAAATGGTGTATCGCTCACTCCTTCATGGCTTGTTCGGTCACAGTCATCAACGGAGTATCTTTCTTCTCTTTCTTCTAGGATCGTTGTGATGGGATCAGTCTCGCTCGCAGGGATCATGACGATGCCATTGAAGATGATCCCGATTCCACCTGTTCCTCACGCTTCCTACCCTCCCTCATCACCACCGTCGACGTCCTCATGGCACCACAAGCTTTCTGTTCCTTCCACCTCACCTCTCCAATCTGACCCATCCAAATCCATCCTTGCATCCAACCTGTTCATCACGCTTTCCTCTTTGACCCACCTCCTACTCGGTGCCATCATTCCTACTTTATCCATGCTCAACTTCCCCCAATCGACTCTTCTATCGACGCTCCTACTTCCACCACTTCTTGTCTGTTCCCCTTCATCGATCCCTCGATCTCGTTGGCCAAGAGGATCCATAGACGTTGTAGACATGTTTGGTCAACACATGATTCGATTATTTGAATCGACGATCCTCATCATCACCTCACCACCGGTGATATACATCCTGTACGCGAGACTGGACCCAATCGGGGCATCGAGAACTTTGGAGAGTTTGATCAGGGAGGGAGAGATCTTAGGAAATTGGTGTTGGTTGGGGATATGGGGCGTCTGGTTTGCGTTGTGGATTCAGATTGGAATAGGACGTCTAGGAGAAATCTACGATGGATCTCTTTGATCGGGAAGGAAACGTCATTCGTTGGAAGGAATAAATATTTTGTTAATTCTCCTTCCGTTCCTCGTCCTGAACTGGTGTCTTTTATTGTGTTCTCAAGCCTTAACTGTGAAAGTTTGACCGCAGTTCCGTTCATCGAATCGGTCAAATCAATCGAGCCATCGCATGATAATAGACCCCTTCAAACAAAACCACCAAACGTCTTCTTCCGTCTCGCGACTTCCTCCCTAGTGGCCCAAACGACTTTGTTCTTCTTCTTTGCCTTCTCCCGTCCCTCTGATGGTGCGGATCTCCCTTGATCATCCACTCCTTCTTCTTCTTCTTCTTCTTCTGCTTCCTCGCCATCATCATGATCATCATCATCTCCAACGTCGTCAAATCCCGATTCCTCATCCGATTCCTCATCACCATCGGCTCTATCGACCTTGAACATCTTGCCTTTGCAATTAACCTCTCCGCATTGACAGGGTTGTTCCGAATTAGAGAGCACGACATCTACCGTCGTCTCGACCCCCCGAGAAGTGGTGGATTTCACTTTTCGATGTTTGTGTCGTTTCTTGGAGGAAGAACCATCTTGAAGGTGGGCGATGGATCTAAGGGGCTCCTTTAAGAACCGAACATGATGGAAAGAATCAATAAAGAAAAAAAGAAAAGAAAATCCATCAAAGTTGAGATTCAAGTATCGACTTGGTTTACATCAGCCTATTTCAGGCGTTTTGATTTCATTATGGAACGAGTTCCCCCGACAAACCCTCCCCTCTTGCCTCTTTCCCAAAGGAAGTATAACTGAAGTATCGCTACATGAAGACAACCAAAGGGGAAGAACCTCACCTCGACAGAAGGAACTTGAGATCCAGTGTTTTCTTTCCCAATCTCTTCCAAATCGTCCTCCATTCCATGGTACGACCAACACATTTCTTCGTCCTCCTCAATCAACCGATTAGAAAAGAACGCGAATGAGGGCTTCTCGATGTCGTAATCGAGGAAGTAACAAGCTTCAATCCGAAGGTTCGGATTACAAGAATGGTCTGTTTTGAAGAGGGAAGGAGGAACGATGGGGGGAGAAAGGGAAGGGTAAGTGAAGAAAATGATGGTCCCAATGGGGGGGGGGATATTAGGGAGAACGTACTATAGTAGCGAGTGAACTAGATGAGTGATGAGAAGAGAGAGAGAGAGAGAGAGAGCGTGTGTATGTGTGTGTGTGTGTGTGTGTGTGTGTGTGTGTGTGTGTGTGAGGAAAGGAAAGCGAAGCAGAAGAGAGAGAGTAGAATAGAACAAAATGAGTATAAAAATTCAGGGTTCGTCGACTCCTTCGAGAACGTGTGAAGGGCAAGCCGAAAAGCTGTCGGATAAGAAGAGGGAAAAACAAGCTTGGCCGATCTTGATCCAAGACACACTCACGTTCTAAGAAGGGCGAGGTTGTCGCGGAAAAGGGAGAAGCAGTTGTGTGTGAGGAGAGAGGAGTGACAGATTAGAAGAAAGTAAGAACCAATTGACCTAGTGTCAATAGTCTCGTGCCTTTTCAACGATCTGTTTATCGACCCAGGAGCGAGAAGACAGAAAGAGAAGAAGAAAGGCAGGGTCGAGGAGAAACCTTACCCCAGCGTGAAAAGCATCGACTATCGACGTAAGGAAACGGGAAGAAGCGAAACCAGTCAGAGATATGTACACGCAGTATCGGGGAGATAGGAAGGAGAAGAAACCAAATTCGCAGGAACGTACCAACGTATTTGACACTCATCTCGCCCGCTACGTTCTTCCTTGTACTCTTGTTGACGACCGAATTGATGTAGAAGAAATCTGATATCGACCGAGAAGAAGGAGAGAACTTTCCATTCGTTAGGTTACACGATGCACGGTACTGACGTGACCGCATCTATACTTCCGGCGTGTTGTCCGGTCGGTTCCGGCAGTCAGTAGATGGGTGGGCGGGGGACGAACCAAGATCGAGGAGATATGTCCTTCCGATCTTCTCGTAAACTAATCCTCGTTGGATCGCTTCTTCATTTAAGATTAATTCCTAGGAGTATGGATGATGGAGATTAGCGAATGATTGTCATCGGATCGTCGAAGATGTATCGGGTGTCAGTCAGCTGCAATCATGGAGCGATCTTTCTTTGATCAAAGAGAGAAAAGCGAAACTGACTCCTCCGTAGATTCCAACGAACGTATTGGGCTCGATACGTTGCTTCGAACGTACTCCTGCGAGCAGCAAATATGGATTGGTCAGCGAGTTCGATTCGATCACGCAAAGCCGTTTGTTGGAAAAGGGTGAAGGAGAAAGGCAGGAATAGCTTACCCCAACCCTTGGAACCTGTCCTAAAGATCTCAACTTTCACCTTTCGTCCATTTTGAACGACCTAAGATGAAAAGTAATACGTGGCACAGCAACAGAGGAGATGATCATTTGTTAATTACCTTGTCCTGCCCGCAAGTACCACCCCTTGTCTCGTTTTGACTCACTCGATTGTAACATTCTTCACTGCAACTACAACCCTCCGAACATTCAATGATTGGACAATCGAAATAGATCATCCTCCCTTCCTCATCGTACACGAACTTTCTCTCGTTCTCCGGGTTAAGATTGGATTGACGAGTGAGACAAGAGCAGGATTCGGAATCGGGTTGACAGACACCGATGCAATCGCAGGGAGTTGCATCGGGAGTCGGTCTTGGTACGTTCTTGCCGTAGAGGTATCTTTTTTTTTTTTCGAGAAAATGAAAAAAAAAGCCAATGAAAGAGACGATTCAGAAGCCCAGACGAAACGTTCGAAAGAGAGAGTCAACAAATAGCAGGTTTGTTACTCTGTTTTCTTCTTTTCTTTTCCCCCTTGAGTGATTCAGATCAGTAGCAGACGCTCACCGATTCTTATAATCAAACTCGAAAGGCGGATGAGGATGTTCCATTGGATCATCCGTCCAGACGGTGATCTTAGGTACGCCCCACTGACCTTCCCCCTCCATCATCCAAACTTCAAACAGCGCTTTGTTCGATTGACTCTGCCAAGAGTCACGTCTAGCGAATAAATCCCGTCGGTTCATCATGTCTGGCACAGTTGTATCAAGCGGCTCAGGTGGGAGGGAGAGTATAAGAGATGAAGGATTGGGATGGATCGATCGAATGATCAGAGGGGCGTCGTGCTCTGGATCGAGATCGGCTGGTAGGTCATTCATTGATGTTGATGTGGCTTGAGCTGTCGATCTGCCTTGACGACATGAAGTCTCTTTCACCTGCTCATCAACTTGCATATCCTGACTCTGTTCCTCAGTTGAGTCTTGATTCACCAGTCCCAGGAGACAGTCGTCTCCTGACCGACTAGATTGCCTCGAAAGAGTACTTTCTGTAGGAACGTTCTTGTCGAAGGAATGGGACGAGAGAAGCCTAGAGGCATCCGCGAGGTTCATATCTCGAGCTTCCTCAGCGATGTGCTGTTTCGAGCTCCCTGCTATTGAAGATGGACGAATTTCAGGTCGAAAGTGAGAGGTTGATCCGACGACGAAGGATGACGGCTTGTCTGAGATCCAGGGTTTGGTTGCTGGCGTCAAAGAGCAAAGAATGGTTAGAAAAGAAACAGGGTTTAGAGATTCAAGTCAGCTGGAATATCCATCGATTCTGAGGTAGAGTATAGAAGCAACGGGATCTTGGTCGCTTGCCTGGAGGGTCGTTATCCGTTACTTCTTCCTCCACTCGAGCTCCATCCGTCGTTGACATGCTTGCAGTGACGGGCGACGAGGAGAGCTTTCCAAGACCTCCAGGTTGTGATGATGAATTTTCAGCGGTTGGCAATGTCTTCATCATCGAGGATGACCGGTGTGATAGAGACCCAGGTCCATCCGACACGAAGACGTCTTGAAGAGGATCGTCGTCATCAGTATCTTCGAATGTTATCGGCTCCAAGTTGATGCTGGATGTTGGTTTAGTGGGCCCGGAGCCGAAAGATGGGGGCGGTACTGGATGTGAAGATGACTCGAAGATTTCGAGGTCGGAATCGGAATCGTGGACGGACCAGGGACGTTCCGGTGAGTGTACAAGCGGCTGATCGTCGGAGCTGGAGGAAGAATCAATCTCGATGGCTTCCTGGACATAGGGTGGAGATGATGTCGAGGAGGACCCGGGAGGTGGAATGTATTGTTGAGCCGGTGGCTGTGAGGGATGAGGACTGTGGACGTGCATCTGTGGATGTGGTGCTGATGGAAACGAGGTGGTCGAGATTCTTGAAAACAGGGCCACGTCTCCGAGTTTCCCTTGACCACTACCCACACCCACCCGCCGAGAAATGCCCCCCTCTCCCATCCCTCATTACGTTCAAAGACACCATCAGACCCAGATCAACGCACTCGCCATCTCCCCCGAGACCAACGATCTCATCTATTCCGGCGATGCCGACGGTTTCATAGCCATCACTTCGACCAAGACGAGAAGAGCTATTGCTCTCTGGAAAGCACACGATGATGGTGTCTTGGCTATCCAAGAGTGGACTCGTCTGGGATTCATCTCGTGAGGGCATCATCGTCTGACTTGAATCTACCCCGTCGTGACGACGCCGGAACCTCCCCCGAAGCCCAGAACACTAATCCCCTACTTCAAACTCCGCTACTCGTCCAATCCGACGATACAGTACTGGAAGGGATAACAAGCTTCACGTCTATGCTTCTCCTACCATCAATCCTATCCTCGGACATGCGACGTCATCAAACACCCGCCCTCCTCCAACAGTCCTCTATTCACTAGACATCAATGCTCTCAACTACTGCAGGTTTTCCTTTCTCAGCCTCCCAGATTCCAGTTGTCAGATACCGAAAGTACAAGGTGGTCCAACTGTACAGTCATCCATCGAGGGTTGGATCGCTGTACCCAACTTGACCGATTCGGAAACTGTTCGTCGCCCTTCGAAACCAGTGCTCCAATCCGCCACACGACAAGCCTGACCTCATGCGATGATCGTGATTGGTCGATCTGGTTACTAGATAGATATTTTTCACCTCCCTAGCAAAACTCGACCTCACGCTGCGATCGGCTACAAGAAGCCTACCTTTTCTACTGGACAAGCCGGGTCAGCTTTAGGCAGAGGATCAGAGGATCCCAACAAACTTGGTGAGCTACTCAGAAACTTTGTCTCGAAACGGACTCGGCTGCTAAAGGATTCATCGTGTCACCGCTTAAATCGATCCTCCACATCATATCAAATCGTCCTTGACAGGACTCGTCATGTCTCTCCATATTTTATCCCGCACCTCTCTTCTAGCGGCGTACGAGTCGGGTGCTGTGGTCCTATATGCTTATCAAGGTCCACCCGATGCCGTCACGGATTCTAGACTAAGAGAGATGGTACCACCTCCTCCTATCTGTCAAGAAGACGAGGGATCTGATAGAAAAGAGAGAGGTAGGTGGATTATCGAGTGGAAGGCAAAAGTTCACAACGAAGCAGGTGAGTCGAGATGGGGGCAGAAAGTTCAGCTTTGAAAACCGCAAGGTGCCCATTCTAAGCAAGCTCTGCCTTTCCTTTTGTCTGTACCCAATCGTTTGACTACCGAGACAAGTCATGGGACTAGCCGTATCTCCTCTTCAAGACTTCTGCCTTTCCGTCTCTGCCGAACATCAGCTCGTGAAATATATTATCGTAGGTATCTCTCTCGCCCACTCGGCCTCGATATCACGATTTAGAAAGATCGCTGACAAGACTCTCTTCGTCCGAACTTTCCCCATCAATTCATATAATCGCTTGCTTACTTGACTACTTCGTCTCGGAATAGGGCGATCTAGAACCAAATCAACCTCGAACGATCATCCACAAGATGACTCAACTCGGAAACGCAAGCGTCTCGATCAAATCCGATGGTAGAGTCTGTGCTGTAGGTGGTTGGGATGGAAGGTGAGTGACACACTAGAAAGAAACCCCCTGCTGCTTCGGTCTTCTTCGCCAATCTCTTCCCATTTGCGGATATCTGAGAATCGCTTTTCTTTTTCTCTGTTTCCTTGGGGGGTGATCTTCTTATTTTTATTTTTATTTTTATTTTGAGCGCAGCATCCGACTCTACTCAACCAAATCGTTCAAATCTCTAGGGACGCTACCGTATCATCGAGATTCCTGCCAAGCTCTCGTCTTTGCCTATCCGGAAACCACTTCTCTCCGTCCCAAACCATCGGAAGAGGGAGTTTATGGCGACAGTGATGGAGATGACGATGACGATGACGATGACGATGACGATGGAATGGAAGAGACAGGTCGGGTCAAAGGAAGGGAGAGATGGTTGATCAGCGGTGGGAAAGATGGAAGAGTGGCTGTTTGGGAGTTGATGGATTTCGAGAAGAAGAAGAATAAGCTCAAGGAGGATGACGAGGGAGACAGAAATGGATTGTTTTCACAAAAGAAAAGATGATCGATGATCTGCCCTTCATTCTTGACATTGTTTCGCGACTGACTCGAAACGAGAGGACGTGTGGGACAGGAGAGAAGGAACTATCCATGATGATACAACTCTAGTCAGGTAAAGACCGGACGGACGATGCATGTTCAAGGTGAAAGCAATAAGGAGTATAAGAGACATCGAGGACACTAGAGATCAAGAAAAACGAGTCGAATTTCTGAATCACTCGTTCCATTCAGAGTGGACGACCCAAAGCCGGGAAACCTTCTTCCGATGGGATGTGTGCTCCCCGGTCTTTGATTGGATTCCGCGAGGTCGAGTCGTCCAAAGAGGGGGAAGCAGCAATCGAAGTCTCGCCCGTTCTGATGAATGCATGATCCACGACGATGTCCGGTGGTTGCTGTTGTTGCTCGTTTGACCTTTTTCTCATGAAACTTGGTAGCCGAAGGGCCGAAGGTTTTCTCAGACGAGGGTTGGAACCAGCAAGACTATCTTGGTCGACGGGAAGGGGTTTTGGCGAATCAGTCAGGTGGGTTTGAGATCGGGATGAAGATGATGACGATGCAAAAAGGGTGGATGAGGAGTTCGGGTTTGGTGAGGTTCCATCTTGAGATATGCTGGAAGGAGTAGATCGTTCGGTGTGGCGAAAATGAGACGGAAGCGAATGCTGATGTTTTTCGCTCGAGGTCTGCTTTGGAGACGATGATCCAGATGGGGACAGCATTTCGATCAGGGTCGACCTATCGACCGACGGAGCTTACGTCAGCGAACGATCATCACCAGGAACTTGAACTTTACTCAACACACCATAGATTGATTCCACCGATTCCACCTTCCTTATCGTTCTCTTGATCAGCGATCTTTGCCAGCTTTCGAGCCTCTCCCTGCAGATCGAGAGCGTCCGTTCAACAATGCCGACCACAAGGTGGAACAATGGAGACTAAACAACCTCACTTACGGTATCTCGTCGGGAAACAACAGCTGAAGGTGGTGGGTTCTCTCCTCTGAACCAACGACCGATGGTATAACGTGAGATGGTCAGACAGTGGTTCACCCACTTCTTGGGAGATGAAAATATACTGACTTGAGTGCCCAGTTCCAACTCCAAGCCGTACTGCTCAACACGAACTGATCTTCACCTTGACCCTCGGATCGTTTCCCCTCCGCTGACTGGTCCTCCATATGCTTTCGATGCAATCGATCCGTCCACGTTTGGACAATCTTGGCACCTTCTTTCTTGGCTCGGGTGAGGTTTTTCCTTCGATTGGCTTCCACGGCTTTGGCGGTTTTGCTGGTTCAAGTCAGGATGACCACGAGAAGGACCATAAACAACCAGGGTGAGGAGAGAGAAACAAGATCACATGGTCAGGAGTCTTGCTACGCTTCGAGGTCAATCTTACTCGGTGAAGAAGAACGGTCGAGTCTCACGCATATTTCTTGTCCCACAGAGCTTGGCCAGTCAAGTACCGTTTAGCAGGCAGCTCCTTGATCATCCCGATCTCCTCCTGGGGAACATGAAGTGCTGGAATGTCCTTCTCATCCTCTAGTGGGCGTCTCAACCCTCTGGTGGATATTCTCTCCCGGATCATTCCGGACTAAGAAATGGACCGGCCGTGAGTAAAGCTTGGTGACGATAACTCAGAGTTGAGTATGGTTGACCAGACTGTCGGGAGATACTTACGTCGAGCCCTGGGTCTCTGTAGACAGCTGGATGACCAGCTGTCTCGGGACCGTCACCTGCCGCCCAGCCATTGTCGAATCGAGGGCCAGCCACATCGACGCTCTGCTGAGACTGCTGAACCGACTGATCAGCAATAGTTGTAGGTGGTGATGTAAGATGCTGTGGTTGCTGTTGATTGTCGAGTGACGAATGTATCAAGGGACTGCCTGTATCGAGCGACGATTGTGGGCTCGCGAAAAATCTAGCGTTGGGAAGGACCCGGGATGGGCCATGCGGTGTATGCGAGGTTAGTGTTGCTGGTATGGGCGACGCGGATCGACTTTCCAAGGGAGAGTTGTTATATGTTGAGATGGGAGTGCCAGGCTGCTCAGGCGAGGCAGGGTCCATCAACGGTGATCCAGGTCCAGCGGAGGACGCAGCGCTGGTCGTAACAAATTTGGCGAACGAGGCGATGGCTCGGAAGCAATACTTGGCCCTGCAGGGAGAGTTGAGATACTTTGATCAGTCAGGGGCGCAGGTGAAGGGTGATAAGATGAGGTTGAACGTAGGCATACGGCGTCGTCATCGAATAGAGAGGTAGCTTGATGATGCAAGGCGGACACGGATACGCGTTAGTCAAGAGCACGAAATAGGAAGTGTTGACAATCCGGGGCACTCACAACGTGGCAAGTCTCGTCGTATACTTGTAGATGGACTTTAGTGGGTGGGTAGCGAGACTCGATGCCCTCAAGCTGAGGCATCAGCTTGCGAACGTGTTCTGGAACGGGAAATCGTTCAGGGTAGGCACTACGTGGGACAAATGAAGACGGTAATGATGAGTTCAAGGAATTTGGTGCAGATGCATAGCGAATGAATCTGCTTTACGCTTTGTGAGCTCTAGAGAATCGGGTGGAGGGATAATCAGCTGAGAATTTCTACGTAGACACACTGCAGACGACGGTTGGAATTCCACTCACGTGTAGATGATCTCGTCTCGCAATAGTTCCTTATCACTGGCAATGACTAGTAACGGGCAGAGTCCTCCGAGATAACCGAGCGCTGGTGAGACGTAAGGATGAGGAAGCTGAGCGTTCGTTGCGTAGAGTTGAATTTGACCTCGCTTATAGACCAAGTAGGAGGAAATCAGTCCAGATCACACACCGAGCTGGAGATTTGAAGAAAGGTGACATACGATGACGACCTTCTGGCCATCGACATCCATCTCCATCTCTTTCCCATCTGTCGGGTCGCAGAAGTTCTGTTTCGTCTTTCCCTCGTTTGTCGTGGCTGGCGGCTTGTCCTCGTTTTCTTGGTCTCCGCCAGCGGTATGAGGATGGAGCTTCTTGGATGCCGAGTCTTCATCTGGTGGGACGTATGGACTGTTGTGATCGCTACCGAGATTGAGGAAGGAAGGAATGTTATCACCCCGATGGGTCGTTGAATTGGAAGACACGTGATGGTCATGTGCAGCCGAGTGATGAGCGTCAACCGGCGCGTCGCTTGTGTATCCCGTCTGAGCATGGTTGACTGCTCCCACAGGATCTTCAGATTCGTCATTGGCTCCATCTGACTGTCCTTTCTCCCTCTTGAGACGTTCTTCCACTTCCCTGACCTTTTGCCTGAGCACGCTTTGGACTTCGTCGCTCAATTCGGCCGTGGGAGGTGGCCACAATGTGCTTGGCTGCGGAACGAATTCATTCCACCTCATCACCGGTTAGTGGTCGTCCCAAATTACCTGTGGAATCCGCTGGCACGAGACTTACCTTGTGCACAAAGCCGTAGGGAGCGATGACGTCCGTTGCCCAATTTTCCATGACCGATGGGAAGCAGTGAGTGAGATCGCACCAAGGCGAAATAGCAACTGCTCCTGAGGGTAGAGGAAGGGAAGCATCACGAAGCATCTGAAGCAGGGCGAGGACGAGTCCGCCTCCAGCTGAGTCACCGGCGAGGACGATCTGGGAAGGGTGGATGGGAAGGTGTTTCGCTTCCGGGGGTGGATTGATAAGATACAGATCTACACGACAAGTGCATGTTGAGTTCAGAGACAGGGAAGCTGAGTCAGAGAAGGTGGATAGTGATTCACTCACAAGTAGCCAGGCAGTCCTGGAGCGCACATGGGAAAGGATACTGAGGTGATTTTCTGTAATTGACGGCAAAGACTCGGCCCTTCATCTTGCGTGCATACCTCCAGATCATATAGCGGTGAGTGTTGATTGATCCCCCTTCGGAAGAAATGTCAAAGGGTTGAAACCATCATCAGGAACCAAGGAAGGCGCAGCAATACGGTGACGTCCGGACTGACAGTAATACGCTCCTGGTTGATTGTTCGGAATCGGAAGCATCATGATTCAGTTTTTGATTCAACTTTGTGCAATATGACGCGACGATGGACTGACCTCCGTGGATGTAGAGCATACAGCGCATTCCATCGTACCCCTGTCGTTTGTACGCTCGATCCTTCTCCTCCTCCGTCATGTTAGCACCTTCTCTCTCCTCTTCGCCTTCCTCTGCATGCTCCTTATCTTTTCCATGATTCTTCCCTAACTTGCTCTTGGACTTCTTCTCCTCCTCTTTGAGTTGCTTCTTCTCGGCGATCCATTCGCCCTCGATCCCTCGAATCCCTCGAACCTGCCACCATTCAGTCCCTCCAGCAATCTTGCGAGCTTGTTCGGGCCCACCGAGCACTTGGATGAGATGCTTGGCAGCTTCGTGACATGTAGAGAGCGGAATCAACATGGGAAGGACAAGCACAGTCGGGGGAGAAGGTAGATGTTGATTAGAGAATTGCTGAAGGTCTGTGCTTGCGTTGAATCGAGCGATGAAGTGTGCAAGATGATGTGTTATCAGTTGACACAAATACAACAGAATCGTCAGGTCAGCTTGTTCCTCGGCGTTCATCCAGTAGCTATCTGGGAAATCAACTGCACCTTCGACTGTGTTGCGCGTAAAGACCTCCATCATCGACTTCATGACGTTGAACGCCTCATCGAACAGAAGTTCTTCTCTTGCCTTGGAGTCCTGAGTGCTCTTCTTGCGGTTAAAGTAATCTGTGATAGGAGAGGCGCAGTCTCAGGTATCGAGTCGAGTGAAGCTTGTCTAGGACAGGATGGAAGAGATGACGACTCAAACATCGGACGTACGTCGGAAGAGCGTCTTGAAGACTACGGGAGAGCCTTGGCCAAGTATCTCGATAGGTGTGAGACCCATGAGGAGGAATGAGCGGCTGAGAGAAGGTGATGGTCAAGGGAAACAGGGAGCTGACGAAGCTCAGGAATCGTCAAAGGCTCGTTTTCGGTCCGACCGCCATGATCGTTTTCTTGACTCACCAAAATTCTCTGATGCTCCTTGAAAGTAGGGGGTGTTAAGATTAAGCTCAACCCACTTGGACGATAAATTGTTGACGATGACCGTCACGTACCCTCATGATCCTTTCAACCCGGCGTTTCCTCTCCCGGTTCCGTTTCAACATCGACCACTTGTCGCTGACCCTGACTACACCCAGTCGGCTAGTCCAAACCGCCTAATCCACTATGTCAACGACTTTGTTCCCGTCCCTACCCAGCTTTCCTTGCCTGGCCCCACCAGCCATCCCATTCTCTTTCACTCTACCACCGACCAATTCCTCGTCTCATGCTTACCCGTCATCAACCTCAGCCGGTCCCTCCTCCACATCGCGCCTTCCTCGCGGACCGGCTGCCCCCGGATCGCTTAGACAACACGAACACTCAATTCCACAGTCACGACAGCGAGGAAGACCGGCGCCTGCCCAGGGGAACGGTGTCCGCTCAAGGGCGTTGGGAGCCGGCGGGAGCTCGTCAGGTGGAAGTAGGACAGGTGGAAGCGGGATAGAGAGAGCATTGGGAGGTAGGCTACCGTATGGTATGGATCTCGGAAGGGAGGAAAGGGACTTGAGCGAGGACGAGCTCGAGGTCGACCTTCAGGTATGCTTCCACTGTCCTTATTCAACAAACAGACTCTGTTCTGCGGCTAACAACCACTTGGGCGGCCATGATACAGAACCAAGCTATCCGAGACTTCGGCAATTCATTCCTGATACCATTTGGAGCGTCGAAGACGCAGGATGATCTGGATGCTGTGGTTAGTGTCGTTGAACAATCGACGACACGGCGCGGTCGTGATACAACTCGCTCATTCTCTGTGTCTTGTCTTTTGACAGCAATCTCGTACACCTTCCCCTTCGCCCCCTGCCAATGCTGAGGATCAGCACGCAGGACATCCGAATGAGGCCTTTCCCGAGAACGGCATGGGCCGTCAGCAGGGTCGTCAGATGCCGGATGATTCGATGGAGGGCGATCTGGAGGATGAAGTGAGGGACCTGGACGACGATATCGAGGATGCAGACGAGAATGACTCGACAGTCGATCAAGATTAGGTCGGTTGGCGAAGGAGGAAGACACTTTGTTTTACGATTTCACGACATGTACGATCCACGATGCTCACTGCAGGCCGGCTGTCTGTATATGACCCTACTGATGGGGAGGCGTATGAATGCAAGATAAAAAGAAGATGGATTTGAGGTGTAAACAAACCGAAGTGAACTTCGATTTCGACGCGTTTGACTTCTAGCGACATCCCATCCTTTCCGCCCTCACGACTTCGCTATTCGCTAGGCAACGCCGCGACGCGACTTTTAGATCTTCGACTTGCATCTGGCTTACAGAGCGGATCCTTCGTGCCATCGACCCCTTCCTCTACGCATCCTATCGCAATCCTCCAGTCTCGACGCGTGTTCTCTTCCTCCTTCAGCCTCTTTTTGCCTCATTCCTCGATCTCTATCACCAGTCTCGTCCCATATAATTCCTATCATATAATCAAGCGCTTCGTTCAACGGAATCATGGACCGTCGTCTCACCCACTCTACCGCGTACCCACCCTCATCGAATCCTTCTCAGCTCAATTCATCCGCGATCCCCGTCCCATCGTCTGCCATCAAGAAACAATCAGTCATGTCTCAATCACAATCGCAAGGCGGCAGTAGATCCATGAACCCTAGGGCATCTTTAGCAGGACCTCCGCAAAGAGGAGGACCATCGAGTTCACAAGATAATGGTAGAGGAGGCGGGGGCGGTGCCGGTGCCCCGCCGGGAACAGGAAGGAGGTTAACGCAGATGCAGCAATCAAGCGCTCCTCAAGGTGGAGGGGGGGCAGGTGTTGGCCGAGAATCAGTCCGGGGCGGTGGTGGCGGAGGAGGCATGGGCGAGAGTGCGTATGGACGGACGCCCAATCGAGGTGGGGGCGCGAGCGTGTGAGTCAAGAATTCGTCTTATCGGAATGGCTGGTATGAGACGTCTGGAGATGCATGCTGGTCTGTGTCGACAGGCAGGCTGAGGAAGCCGTTATCAGGTGTACTTTGCTTCCTCGTGCTCTCGTATCCTTGTCTCGACGCGTCTGTCCTCAACTCTACTGACGATCAAGCCTCGAATCACTCTTCCGACAGCATGCGCCGCTCATCGGTTTATGGCGCAGGCCGTCCATCCGTTGTAACCCCTCAGCACAACACCGGCTTCCTTCCCACTCAAACCAAAGATGTTCGACCTCTCAAGGACCCACTATTCAAGAAAACCTGTCAAGAAGCCATCTTCCTCTATTTCCAGCATCGACCTCGTGCTCCTCAGATCTCCCAAAAGACTCTCAGCAGTCCAACGCAACACGAATTTCAGTTGATGTTTAGATTTCTCGTCACCGAGATTGACGAGGATTACGTCTTTGGAAGAGGCGGGAAGAAGTTTGAAGAAGAATGCCTTGGAGTTCTTAAGGATCTCAAGTATCCCGGGGTAGAGAGCATCAGTCGGACGGCTATCACCGCTCCGGGAAGTCCGACTCAGTGGCCATCGCTCTTAGCGATGCTCATGTGGCTCGTGGATCTCTCACAGGTGGGCCACTTCACCTCAAAGCCTTACAGTCTGCCTCACTCGGCCCCTGATCACTCTGCTCGACCCCCGACCAAAACAGGTTAAGCAAAACTGGCTGGAATGCGAGGTCTACGCTGATTACGAACTCCTACCCGCCAATGAGATCCCTCTCGACGCGCCCTCCCTGTACGAGCTCTTCCTCTGGGAATACATGGTCAACGCCTACGTTCGGTGGTCAGAAGGGTTCGAGGAGTCGCCAGAGGAGGATCAAAAGCTGGAAGAAAACTTTGGTATGTGCGCGCTGGACCTTGAGGGTCATGATCTGGGCCATGCTGACGTTTCGGCCTCTTGTCTTGATAGATCGAAAGTACCAATCGTGGTACGACGAAGTTGAAGGGCTGGAGAAGGCCGTCATCGAGTCTCGAGCCGAATTGGCTCAATTGTCATCAGAACCTGTATGAACTCGCCACTTCATTCACTGCTTTCATTCCAGTCCGGCCCGTCATGCTGACGAGACCTACATTGCCTACCCGATCACGATGGGGTCTGCCCTCATAGAGTCCACTGATCTTCCTCAACGAAGAGTTTGGGAAATACGAATCCGACAAGACAAAGTTCGACAAATACATCCAATACTATACCGGCAAGATGCAAGAGTGCATCTCAGGTAACGCTAGCAAGCAAGACAAGATTGTCCAACTTCGTAAGCCCTCCAAACATGAATCCGCCATCGCCCATGATCCTGATTGACCCGTCTGACTCCTTGATCTGTTCGCTTTTCGCTTGACTCGCTGGGTTCCTCACTTTTCAGAATCGGAGGGCTCAGCTCTTCGAACCGAGAAAGCCAATCTTCTGGCCGCTGTCAAAGCCCAGGGACTCTCACCTGAAGAGGTCACTCGACTGCACACCGATCGCGAATCTCTCACTAGATCTTTCGAGGACCTGCGAGCAAAAGTAGCCGAGGCTCAAAAGGCAGCGTACGAGCGCGAGATGGCAGTCAGCAAACGTGGCGACAATCTCGAGGGAGTGGTCGGAGAGTACATGGCGGGTGCGTATAGGCTTAGTTTGCACGAGGGAAGAAGCAGTGGCTTTAACGCTATGGAAGGCGTGGAATCGCCGATGGGCGATGAAGGTGGAGACGGCTTCCTTGGTGGTGGGGGATCAGGTAATGGCGTTGGCGGACTCGAACTTGGACTCAACCTCAACCTGGCCGGTTCGACGTCGGACGAGATTCTAGAGGGAGACGTCGGAGGCACCATCCGACCCAGGTTGACTCGTCTGGCGGAAAGGAAGAGGGAAGAGACTAGAAGGGTAGTCGACGAGACGATCAAGGTTGAAGATGAGCTTGACAGGCTTAGTCAGTTGGTTGAAGGACTGAAGGAAGAGGCAGAGATGATACAGGGTAGGGTCAAGGTGACGAGTGAGCAAGCGGACAGTGCCAGACAGGTGAGAATTCAGTTTGCCTTTGCTATTTCATTGTGCGACCTTTGTCTTGATCGAGTCCGGTCGCTGAGTTTCGGCGTGTTTTGCATCTCAGATCGCTACTCAAGAATCAGCAGAGCTTGCTCAACAGCAGCATCATCTCGAGAAGGAGATCGCCTCGACGAAAGCGATGTCACGTCAAGCTCTACTTGCCGCCGAATCCAAAGTCGAGACGCTCAAGATCGAGTTCGTCCCACAAGTCCCCTCCTCCTTTCTGAAATCCACGTATGACCTCTCAGTGACCCTGCGATGTCTTGGGCTGACCTCTCAAACCCATCAACCTTGCTATCGTCTTTCTTGCTACCCACTACCGACTCAACACGATAGACAAGGCAAGCTTGCTCATCGGATCAACAAACTCAGAGACGACACGATTGCAGACGTCATTGCTCAAACCGAGTTCATCATCAAGTTCAAGGAACTCGCCGGTGAAGCTCTAGAGTCGCTCAAACGGTTCGCAGAGCTCAACTAAGAGCTTTGTGTGAGACCCAACGCCTTCAGTCTACCTTGACACCTTTGGATCTGTCCCGCTTGTTGTTCCGTTGCCCTTGTGATCCATTTGTCTCCTCTCTTTCCGCTCTGGCGTCGCGGAATATTCCATTCAATTTCCTTCCTTTTTACCCCTTCTCAAGTCGCTTTCATCTAAATTACTCTTTTCCACTTTTTCGATTTTCTTTCTTTCCTTCCTTCCTTGCTGTCCATGTCAAGACTTCTTCTTACCTTCTTTGGCGCACGCTGTCTCTTTCCCTCCCTTCCTCTCCTTTTTTCCTTGGTTCACTTGCGTCACGTCAGGCAGCAATTTGACCGGGACTGTCTAGATCATCAGATACCTGCCTGCCGTTTTTTGTCCTCTGTTCCGTCTCCCGTAATCGTCTCGTCGTTCCTCTGACACGCTCTCATGTAATATCACATCACGTCAGGCCGCGTCTTCCTGACTCGGACCAGCGACCGGATTGTGAATCGGGACTCCCATCTTCGCCAGGCCTCGAGTGAAACCCCATTATAGTCCTTCCTAAAGGATCCAAAAGTATAATCCGAGGGGAAGCGAAGCGAGGTAGAATCGATCGAGTCATAAATCTCCGCGAACATAGGGGATAGTTTGAGTGGTCGAGGGAATTGACGTGAGCCTTACTGAGGATGATGAAGAATACTGCTTAGTGGGAGGATGAGGGAGCAGCTGCTCTTGATGTTGGTCAGAGAAGCAGAAAGGGAGAGAAAGGAAGCGGAGATGTTGAGCCTCGGCGTCAACCGACGTACGCAGCCAGGCGCAGCAGACGCAACCATTTCTTGTTTTCGCTTCCTCTCTCCTCTCGCTTCTTTCTGATTTGTTTGGACCCCCTTCTTCCCTTCCCGCGTCCTACAAAAAGGTCCCCTCTCCTCTCGAATCTCCTTCCAAACAACCATCATCAATTCACTCTATACTCGCCTCGCAACAAATCACCTCAATCGCTACAAAACTATGAAGCTCTCACTCTTCTCCCGAAAACCCTCCTCCACCTCCGTCAAGACTGTCGAGTCTACTTCCTCGCCCTCTCCTCCCGCCCAGTACGCGTACAGTTCTGTTGTCTGTCTCCTAGAGATGTATGCTTACATTTTGGCCTGTGTCGTAGATCAAACGTCGCTTTGCCCTCGTACATCGAGACCTCGACCACCCCGTCCCCTCCCGCTTACCAGCCTCGACGGATCGTACAGAAGCCAAACTACGCTCTCCTCGCGAGCCAGATGCAGGAAAAGGCAGTCAACAAAAGAGTAAAGACGAACGCATTCTCGGCCGGTTATCAAGCTGTTTGAACGACGAGATCATATTGCTGAGCGTTGGTCACCTTTTTGTGTTTGAACGATGTTTGGGATCCTTGCTTCGTCAGGCCTGACGAGTGTCCTTCCTTCTGTCGACCAGATACAGCAACAGTCAACTTGCCAATTTAACACTCGGTAACATGCTACCAAACGGATCACTCGCGGACCTTGGACGAAACAATCATCTCCCACGCCAGGTCGAAACCTTCCTCGATGGTGGAGATAAACTTATCTTCTAGTCACATTGATCATCTCTCAGCCCTCATCTGGCCAGAGAAGCCATCTGCTTTAAGCTCTAGGATTATTTCGCCATTGTCTTAGAAATTTGGCCTTTCCTTCTTCTCCCTTCTTCTTTTCGACCCATCCATTCTTCCCATGTCATCTCGCTACCCTACGGTCTGCCTGTCTGCCGTCTACGATTCAATGACTTTCTCGTCCAAGTGCTTGACTTTTTCTTTCTTTTTTTTTCTTTGACGAGACGACTGTGAGCGCCTCTGTCGTGTTGATGAGAATGAAGGTGAGATGTCTTCCAGCCGTGACAGACAGATCCTATCCTGACTCGGAAAGCGGCCAGGATTGTGTGTCGCCGAGCACTAGTAATAATGGACGGTTGAATAGCTTCTGGACTAAAAATCTCTCCGACAATTGATCGGTCACCAAGGTATGGAAGTCTGTCGAGCGGTGTGTCGTTTTGACACCCGGAAAGGATCGGGAAAGAAGACCTAATCACGGATCGAGGTCAATTCATGCGGACCGCAATATCGATCGCACCCGGGAGAGATTCCTCTTCCCCCTCTCCCCCTTTCTTTCCCCTCTTTCCCGTGGATGTTGATGTTGTCTGTCTTGTTATTTCGCTCGCGTCTTCTCCTGTCAAGTATCTTCAACTCTGCCTCCCAACCACGCTGCTTGTTCACTCTTGAACTATCCTTTCTCCTCACCTTCCTTCCGTCGTCCATTCTAACTTAACAACCCAACCAGATTGAGCCTGGTAGCTCTCATCCCTACAAAACTTCAACTCCTCCGCTCACCCTATACAAGTCGGCAACATTGATTACTGCCTACGCCTGTTTCTCCTTGCCCTACCCATCCTCTACGTGGTCAGTTCCCTTGTGCATCCTTCCCTCGAGTTCATGGCCATGATGCCATCCTCATCGACCTACGCTTGTGTCATGACCCCTGACGACCTATCTGCTACACTGTACATACCAAATACCTCGTTGTTATCACCCAGAACCAACTTAGATGCCACTCTCACCTTCTAACCGACACAACGTCCACCGTCGCTCCAGGATCCTTTCGTCTTCGCCTGCGCCAGTATTTCCCCCTCCCTCCAAGAAACGTACCATCTCCGCCCTCGTCGAGGGGTCTCCGGTCCATCAATCGTCTGCCGCGGTCGATCCGGTCAAAGTGCAAGTGCGCCCAGTCAGATCAAATTCGACACTCGACCTCTCTTATACCAGCCCTGCTGTCGAACGAAACCCAACGAGGGTTCGGCTTATGTCGTCCGAGTCTTCAACCCAACCGGACGACTCTGTCGATCAATTCCCATCCGATCATATCGGTACACCCAGTCGGATCAAGGAACGATCAACGCAATCATGGGAGTTTCTCTTGCCTCGCAACGAGGGCATCTCCCCCATGTCTGAGATGATGTTCTCTACTTTGAACCCATTCAACGATTCTCCATCGCCTCGACCGACTGCCTCCACGCTTGCCAGCACGTCACTCATTGCCGACTACTCTTCCCTCCAGCCTAGCTTCACTCTCGGCGGTGGGCCCGCGGGTCGTTTCCCATACTCTCAGAGCTGGGACTCGCTTCCAGGTGGAGGAGCGAGCAGCGAAGCTTCCGAGTTACCCACTCCCTCGACTAGTCTGTTGCAGCTTCATTCTGCTGCAGATGAGTTCGATCTAGATGAAGCCGAAGTTGGGCAGGGGAGGTTAGGGATGGATCCAACCCGATTGAACCAAGACCGCAAGTCAGGCAAGATGAATGGGATAGCGATGTTGAATAGTTTCAGGCGTCTCGAGTCGGACGACCTTGCAACCGGGCCCGGTACAGATGTCGAGACTGGGGCAAGACGCGCTTCTGCACCTTCCGAGAGGCTTGATGACGAAGAGGTGATGGATCTGGACTGTCAGGGTACGTCTCAATCACCCTGTAGGATTTGACTCCAAGTCGCTGACCGTTCCTCATTCAAATGTCCATTCAGATCCCTTTACCATCTCCCGAGGTAGATCGACCGAGCCTTCTCCTCTCCTATGCCACCCATCCCTTCCTTCTACCTCGACTAGCCTTCATCGAGCCAACTCACTCCCGCTACACACTACCCTGGGATCAGTCGTCAACACCAAGCTCCTCTCTCGACACGCCCAACATCCACTCTCCATCGCCCTCCCTCCTCCTGGACTGCTACTCTTCCCATCAGCACCCAACGTTGAAGGAACATCCTTGTCCTCTCACTCCAACGAAGATCCCCTCCCCATCACGCCAATCGATCGCATCATGACAGTCCCATCATGCCCACCTCCCCTTAATCACACTCCACTCGATTTGGGTCACTCAAACCCGCCTAGCATCGACCAAGTCAGACCGGCGAACGCTCTTGGATGGGTCGGCGATGACCCTTTCCATCCACTCCATCGCGCCCAGGCCTTGGCTAACCAGCGCCGAGACTCAATTCCTTACCTTGTTCTACCGGATGAATATCCCTGCTCGCCACCCCAGCAACACCTTCAACGCGACCTCTCATCGAATCAGCGACCCTTTGGCGATGCGACCAGCGACGGCAGCAGCAGAGGACTCCCGACCTCGACCTCAGCCAGAACCCGTATGGCAGCGTTGACGTCGAGTTCGGATCATCCATCGTTACCGGCCCCTCCTCCCTCAGCTCCAGCACAAGTCACATCATTCTCGCTGTCTTCAAAGATGAAGGGCAAGAAGCCATTCAACCTCCATCTCGATCTTGTAGCGAAGCGTTCTGATTCGCCAGCCGCTGAGACAATGGATGCTAGCGGGGAAGATGTCGATGGAGAAGGGAGCGATGGTCCAGCATTGTACTCGCCGTTCATGCCCGAGCTTGGAGGAGGAATGGCTGAGGAACAGACGAACGGAGTGAAGAGTTTGATGATGCCAAGGAGGGGTCCGATGGAAAGAAAGAGAAGCTTGCTGTGGGGTGGCGACGAGACCCAACAGGTCGAAGACTCTGAGATGGTGATGTAGAGCTCTAGATCATTGCGGTCCGTATCTGGGGTGCGGACACGTAGATGGACGTGGGAGGGCGGGAAGGAGATCGCATCGTTGATACTTTTAGTCCTTTCATTGTTTAGTCCCTATGCCTCGTCAATCTCGTTGATATCCCTTTCTTTTTTTTTCTCTTGTATCTTTGCGCTGTACTCATCGATCTCTCAGTCTCTCTCTGCCTTTTCTCTTCTTCGTTTCCTGTCTTTCCCCACCCATTTGCCCCTCTGTGTCGTTTTCAATGTTGGCTCTGTTGTTCTTGTTCTTCTCACCCGTGCTACCCAATCACACGAGCTGCTCTATGATTTGTGGGAATAGATGAAGATATGATGGGATGAGAAACAAGAAGGTAGAGAAAACTCTCGGTGAGAAAGCTAGGAGAGGAGGTCCGTGTGCCCCTTTTAGGACTCAAATCGAATCCCATCGACCAAACTTCCATCACCAAGATCCATTCAATCTGAGTTCCTCATGGCAACCATCAAAGCTCTCTTCATCCCTACAGTCGATTCCGGACTTGATAATCAACGTTCGACCGAGGAACCCAAGCCATTGACAGCTCTCGCTGTGAGTTTTGGAAGGCTTAATTCCTCCTTGCCTCGCGATGCCTCCGCGCCACGTCCATCATTCAGCATGACTGGTCTATCTGCCCCATGTGTCGATCGCTTGGGCTTCTCGTCGCTCATGGTTTCCCTTACCTCCGACACACATGTCAACCCAACTGATCGAATAGGCTCTCGTACAAGCTCGGGAAGCCGCATCAAAACGGATGACTCTTGGCCATGTCACTTGGCTTCCAGATGTTCTCGTAAGTCTCTCAGAGATTAATCTCTCACACACCTGAACTAGAAAAGGATTCGGCAAGGAGACGCACTAGACTTTTGAGAGAAGAGATCAGATGTTAACGGGATCGATCCAATTGACTGCGGACTGAAACGATCAACTCGCGAAAAATGACATCTCTTTTCTGCTTTATTTTTTTCCCCCCTCAAAAAACGGCGCTCATCTTCTCCAAATCAGAGGATTCGAGGATCCATCATACCAAGAGTCGCAGGTCCAGTATTCACCATTACCCTTTGGGCGACGTTCGTCGCTACCGGAACAAGGTTACTCTCTTGGGACCTCAAACTTTCTAATTCAGTCGTTCCACTCTTGAGCGTCGTCGTTGGACTTTTGCTCGTTTTTCGTAATGGTTCGGCTTATGGTCAGTCAATTTGTTCTCTTGCCCTCCTCTCTTGCGAGGAGTGAGACCAAAGCTGGTCTCTCGATATCGATGATGATGCATCATATGATTTCCAGCTTGATGCCACCCCCCAAATCTGCACCTAGTCTTGATTGGTTTATTTTTGCTCTTGACGATTTCTTTTCTTGACTGATACAGAACGATACTCTGAAGGTCGAAAGGACTTCACGGCTCTCCTTTCAGCTTCGAGATCTCTTACTCGACTCGTTTGGATCCAAGTGACCGCCCCCACTGCGCCAAACTCCTCAACATCTGCTTCTGGCTCTGGTCCGATGGAAGCTGGAGGCGTAGGAGGGAAAGGGAAATCGAATGGGAACACCAGCAAGAACGGAGGACGAATTAGAAGGATCATCACGAGGGAAGAATTAAAGCAGGATAAGGTTCGATTCCTCAAGTGAGATTTCTTTTCTTTTTCTTTTTCGTCCTTTCCGTTCGTCCCGAAAATGTCATTTCGGAGACTCATGAAGGGATTTGTCTGGTAACTGGACCTTTTGTTTTCTTGGCTTCCTTTGTTAGACTTACGACGGCATTCGTGATGGCCGTCAAGCACCATCTTCGTGGTGAGCCAGGGACAAATTATGAAGATTTTCGAGGTAAACTTCATCATCTCTAAAGATTCATTGCTCGCTGTGATTCCAGGAAGAAGCAGAAGCTGAACCTGATATAACTGGATTGCTTTGTTCCTACACCATCTTTCCAAGGTGTACTTCCCTCAGATTTCACTCGGTTCGACGAGATTGGGTTCCATCATCTTCAATCAGCTCAATCCCATCAACCAGAAGCTCGTCAACTAGAGTCAACTATCGACGATACTCCCGATGAACCAGAATCGACCATTTTCATCCCATCACTAGTATCCGATCTCGAGGCTCAGATCCCTCTTCCTCGAGCTGCCAAGCCGACCAGAAGAGACGGAGTCAGGAAAACTCGAGGAGGTTTCGATGGCGGTGGAAGAAAAAGAGGTCGAGGAATCAAGGTCGGTCGAAGATTCGCTCGTCAAGGTGACATCCAAGGTCTCGAAGAAAACGATGACGAGGTGGAGATAAATGAGAGGACGGCGTTGATCAAAAAACAAAGGAGCTTGACTCAGATCGAGGTGACGTATCGACCATATGAGCGTCAAGGTCGACCAAGTTTACCTCTGCCCCTTGTGTGAGTAAGATCCGATCTCGGTATCCCACTCGATACAATTTTGATGCTAATGCTCCGGAGGGGGATTGGGGGATTTTTTTTCTCTTTGAGGAACAACCCAGCATCGCACATGACCTGTCGAGAATGATCTATCGATTCCGAAGAGATGGTTGTCTCGAACAAGCTGGTCCTGCTGGAGTAAGAGAGAGAGATCAAAAAAGAAACGTCGTGTCTTTTATCGTCGTCACATTGTGGAGTTAATTCTCTGTTCTTCTGGTTTCATCTTTGCAATCGATCCACTTTGGGGTTCATGTGATACTAGGTGAACGCCATGCAAAACCTGATCCAAGTCATGGTAGATCAGCTCGGGGCGATGGAAAGGTATCAGTTTCCAAGACCAACAAGCCCCCTCTTATGATAACTCTCGACTAACTTGCCTTCCTACTTGTTCTCCTTGCCTCCCTCTCCCCTTCATCAAGAGTCGTTCGAACTCCTCTCCCTCCCGTCTTTGGCGTTCACCTCAAACAAACGGTGTCTCTCTACCTTTTCGCGCTTCCTCTCGTCCTCGTAGATGACTTGGGTTGGAGCGTAGTTGTGATTGTCTCTCTCGTGGCGTTTACGTTGATGGGCGTGGAAGGGATCGCTGCAGAGTTTGTGTCTTTTTTTCTTTTTTTTTTCTATCTCTTAACTTTCCGCTATCCTTTAATCCCTTCCCCCCCCCCCTTCCCATCTCATCCAACCAGCATTCTTCCATGGAAGAACCGAAGCTGACGTGCTAGTCCATCTCCCCCCCCCCTCTGTTTCTACCTCTGGTTTCTTCATCACTCCACTCAACAAACAGAGTTGAGAATCCATTTGGGACGGAAGATAACGATCTCCCACTTGACATCGAAACAGCAGAGATGAGGATCGAAATCGAGTACGTAATCGATCGTTTGGCGGAAGGTCAGGATGATGATGACGTCTTTGCGATCTGATGAGGGATGAAACGCAATGAGGCGAGGAGGGGAAGACGGGGGGGGGGGGGGGGAGAATTGACTATAAACGCTTTGAATCTCGGTCAAGTTTTCAGCAAAGAAGAAAACAAGAGAGAGCGAGAGAGAGAGAGGAAGGAAAGAGAGAAGTTCCCCTCTCTCTTGAAACCTCAACGTCCAAACGCCCCTCACTCCCCTCCTTCCGATTTCCTCAAAGAAAAAAGAAAAAAAAAACCCCTCGGATGAACCATAACGATGATGCTGATCAAGGGCTTAAAAAAAAAAAGAACCACCCAACCTTGGATGAAGTAGAAGCTCTCTCTCTCTTTTTCTTTCTCTCCACGGACGACAAAGGTACATCCGGATGGCAGAACTTGTGCGCAACCAAAAAAAAAAGGGGGCTTTGCATCTCTATATCAAGTTTTACATCTAGTCGTAGCTTTTAATGCTCGGTTTTCTTTTTTTTTCTGCTTCTCCGTTTCCTCTCTCTTCTCTCTTTCTTTCTTCCTCGTCAACCCCCCCCCCCCCCCCTCTCCGAGTGACCGAAAAACCCGGTCTCCTCCCCTCCCCATCTTACTCATCTCCGGTAGGACCTTTGCTTCCCAATCCATGATGCTTCCCCATACCGGGCATGACCATCGTCGGTGGAAGGGTAGTGATAGGTGGTAAGAGATTAGCTGTAGCTGTTCGGGATGCTTGAATGAGGAGAGCGTCCATCAGAACCATGGCGGCCATAGATTCGACAATTGGGACGGCTCTGTTTTGTCGTGTGTCGTGTGTCGTGTGTCGTGTGTCGTGTGTCGTGTGTCGTGTGTCGTGTGTGTCGTGTGTCGTGTGTGTCGTGTGTCGTGTGTGGTAGAAGAGTAGGTCCGGGCGTGTGTCAAGTGTCATGTGAGGGAGTAGAGGAACGATTGAACGTCAAGAAGAGAACGAGGTAAGAAAAAAAGTAGAGTTTGAAGAGGAATTGAGATGATGAAATTTGAAGGTTTCAAAATAATCAGTTCGTGAGATCCCATGGGATTCTATGAAGTGTAATCCTTCAAATCCGCCCTTTTGGAAGTGGACCTTATCAAGGTAGGAGGATCTGACCCTCCAGTCGTTGGGATAGATCTTGGGGGAAGAAGAAATAAAACGCACCGAGGAACGACGCAAGGGTCATGTCGACCTTTTGCCTCCAAGACACCGGCAGTTCCATCGTACTTTGCGGTAGCCTGGCCTTGACCGATGGTGGCTGGAGGCTTGAATCCGATTCTGTTATTGGGTTGCGGCGCGTTGGCGAGGGATGAACAGGGGAGTTGAGAAAAGGGGGGGGGGGGGGKGTAAATGTAACGGGATAATCCATGAATGATGAGTAAAAGATCGTACTGCGTCAGTTCCTTGGCTAGGTGAAGAATCCCAAAGGCAGAAAAGAAAAGAGAGCGTATGAGGAAGCATGGACATACCGGAAGTAGATATCCTCTCCGTTGGTGATACCGCCCTGGATTCCGCCCGACCAGTTGGTGATGGTACTATCGTTCAAAGTGATCACATGCAAAGTCAGAGATCGTATGCATCGAAAACACAAGAGACGCAGGAGAGAAGAAACAGATCGGTGAAGAGACCCTGTTGAACTCACTTCAGCTTTCCATCGGCACCTTCGACGAAAGCGTCGTTGTGGTTGGAACCTCGAACCTCGGTTCCCCTGAACCCAGATCCGACCTCGAAGGCTTTGGTCGAAGGGATGGAAAGCATGGCGTGGGCGAGGAGAGCCTCGAGCTTGTCGAAGCATGGCTCGCCGAGCTGGAATGAGAGACCAAGGCGAGATAGAGAGAACGGATGGAAAAGAGACGGCGAAAGTGTGACGACGCAAGATCAGTCGGGATCACTTTGAGTAGTCGACAATGATCATGGCGGACGTCGTTCTGAGAGACCTGAACGATCCAAACTCACCCCGGAAGGAACGTTTCGGATGACGCAAGTGACGGTTCCACCAAGGGAGTCCTGAGCAGCCTTGGCCTTTCGGATGTTCTGGAAGAGGCCAACACGATGAGAGCGAGAGAGATGCGTTGAGCAAAATGTGATGACTTGCCACGTGCTCCCTCATCGGAGATATCAACGATCTCAAGATAGCAAACAAAGGCAAGACTCACGTCCTCCATCTTTTGGGCGATTTCCCTGTTCGGGCATCGAACCATCTCCTTATCGACTTCCTCTCTGGTGATTCTCTTGAGGAGCTCGACATATTCCTTGCTCAGAGGCTCCTCGTCCTTGTCGTCGTCGATCGAAGTCGCGGCATCGAACGAAGGGAGGTGAATCTTGCCGACGGAAGAGACAAAGGCGACGATCTCGATACCGTGAGCTTTGAGGAGGTACTTTTCAGCGATCGCGCCAGCAGCGACTCGGCCTTGAGCGATGGAAAGAGATGGGCAAGATCAGGGTTCGATGAGCTCGATGAAGCAACGAACCAAAGTAGGGAGAGAACTGACCGATCGTCTCCCTCGCACTACTCCGACCTCCACCACTCGAAGCCTTGATGCCATACTTTGCGAGATAAGTCCAATCAGCGTGACTGGGTCGAGGGTAAAGGTCGGTCTCAGCGTAGTCGTGAGGTCGCTGATCCTTGTTGTGGACGAGAAGGCCGATGGGTGTTCCGAGCGTGACGCCGTTTTCGCAACCAGACTGAATGTGAACGAGGTCGTATTCGTTTCGCTGTCGAGAAAGAAGGAAGAGGAAGATGAAAGTTGAAGGAGCAGGGGTGAATTTGAGTGGAATGATGACGAGCGTCGAGTGGAATGAAGGATGTCAGGGTAGGGAATATCGAAGGCGGAAAGAGAGGGACGAGAAAGTCGATTCACTCACGGGGGTGGTGATGTCAGATTGACCTGGACGACGTCTAGAGAGTTGAAGCTGGATATCCTCTTCGGTAAGCTCGAGACCCTGTTCGATAGGGGGAAGAGTCAAGGGGATGGGAGGGGAATCGAAGTTGACATGAATTGGGGCTTGTCATGTTGAATTTAGGATGATTGTCGTTGACTGACGGGAGGGATACCATCGACGATGGCGCCTACTGACTTGCAGTGAGACTCTCCGTAGGTGTGGACTCTGTAGAGGGAACCAAAGGTAGACATGGTGATGATGGGGTCGTTGGGGGATCGAGTGAATGGAATCCAGCAAGAGGGAAACGATATTCGGACCTCGACTGCGAAACATCATCACCCAATCATGGACACCTACATCACCCAATTCAAGTCTTGGGCAGAGGCTAGAACCGTCAGTATCCCCTACCGAATCTTGAACCCATTGACCTCCAAGACCAACAATCAATACCCTCCCACAGGACTTTGCCGGTCAAGTTGATGCCGAGAACCACATGTCCAAAATACTCATACCCTCAGCAGTAAGCCACCCTTCATCCCACCAACCCTTGACCAACTAAATCCGCCCAGTCCACTCATCGAGACCATCCACCTAGCTCCTCGCCTACATCGTTGGTTACATAGCCCAAGACATCCGACTATCTTTGGCCATATATCTCTTTGGTGTCATCATCTCAGTCGGAGTAAGTCCACATCGAATCATCTCCACCTACCCAGCCACACTCCTCATCTTTGGTCTGACGTATGCCCTCACTGGATAGACTACCGTTCCAGCCTGGCCCATCTACACAAGTCATCCCGTCGCCTGGAAAAAGACCCAGGCCGCACCTTTCGTTGAGGAGGAACGAAAGACAAGGTGAACGTGCTCGTGTCGTCCAGTCTTCGGGTACACGCGTTCCTTCTGCCAAGGAGGCATAGAATCCTTCGCAGGAAAAAAGAGAGCAAGGATGCGAAGGCAGGAAGCGCGACTACCTTGAACAAAACAAAGAGCTTGTACCCCTCCACTCCCCCAACCCCTTTACAGCCATCTCACACAAGTTGATTGATACTCATTTCTCATCCGCTCATCGGAATCAACTCGCTAAAACGCCACTGACGATTTCTTCTCTGCCTGTTCTCAACCTGATGCTCACGACCTTACCTCGAGATATCCTTTGTTCGAGGTCCAGTGTCTGGGTTCCATCGTGAAGGAGAGAACCCACACGGTGTCGGTGATCGAGGAGGAGTACCAATGGTGATGGGAATACTACACGGTTGGGCTTGCGATAGGTCGAACCGATAAGCAGATCAATCATCATAGAAGAAAGATGACAAGCGATCTCCTCCTCCTCCCCCCCAATTGCCTTTCCTACCTCAATAACCCACTTCCCTTCCATCCTCTCGATGTCGATCGATCGCCCGCGACCGATTCACTCGTGCTTCTCCTTCCTTATCAAATCATCATCATTCCCATCAAACCGATGTTCATAGAATCTACTATCCTGATAGTCAAGCTTGACGTCATCGAATCAGCCGAAACCATCGGGGTTGAATGGATAGCCACGGTCAAGTTGTTGATTGTCTCATCCGAAGGAATAGCTGTTCAATTTTGCATTATACATTTGGCTTCCATATCTTCGCGGAGATATACAAAGAAGGAGTGGAAAGAGAAGGGAAGGGATGATGTGGTGGTTGTTGGATGAGAGGGACAGAAAAAGAAAGGGGG
>BCKM01000001.1:0-144666 GCA_039545415.1 Udeniomyces megalosporus | reverse complement strand
GGGGGGGGCAAGTGAAGGAGTTTAGATGAACACTTCTCCATGATCGATTGACCCTGGTCGATTGACCCTGATCTATTACGAGAACAAAGAAGAAAAAAACTCACTAACCAAAGCGTAGTGAGCTTCGACTAAGTCTTTTCTCATGTTGTCGTTCGTGGGAGAAGAGGAAGAGGAAAAAGAACCCTCTGCCGAACTCTTTGCCCAACAGAGTGAACATGTAATGAACTCATCGAGACCAGTCGTCGAACAAAGGTTGCAGGTAGGTAGACCATAGGTAGATCCACACGTCTGTAGATCAAGAATAAATAGGGAGATGATCGGATCAAGCGAGGAAGAAACATCGCCATGAATACGTGCGTGCGTGATGAATAATCGGGTAGGTGGTTATGCGCTATCGTTTTATTTTTCTCACTTGCAGGAAGAGGAAAGAGATGAAGAAGGAAAAGAAAGAAGAAGAAAAAATGGATGGGGGGGGGGGGGGGGGGATGAACGACGTTCAACCTCATGAAATCAATGCAAACTTTCGTACATCCAGCTTTTTCAACATCGTTCGCATCAGATGAATAAAGCTTTCGATCGCCGTTGATGCTTCGATAATTCGTTGAGGGCAATTCAACGACCGATCGAGTTGAACTGATGCTGTCGTCGTCGTCGTCGTCGCCGTTGTTGTTGTCTTTGTCGTCGGTGTTGGAAGTTGAAAATGGGGAGGATCGTCTGTGGAGAGGTTGACAATGATGATGACGTTGATCATGTTGATTGTGGTACGTGAGACTGGATGGGATCATCCTCGATGCTAAGAGAGAGAGAGATATAAGAATGTCCAGTCAGGGGAGGGGATGTAAGTGAAAGGTGTAAATTAAGAATAGGCGTTGTCGATGCATCAGAGGGAGGAGGAAGAGAGAGGGGGTAACAAAGGGATCAAGGGAAATAAGAAGGAAACAAAATGAATGAAGAGAACCTCACGTACAAGCTACAACGAGAGGAAACGAGCCAAGTTGATAAACAGTAAGAGGAAAACGATATTGAGGGATTTCGAGGTGTTGAAGTTTCGGTTTGACATGATCTTGGGTTGGAGACGAGTTTGTTTCGAACGTTGATGAGAGGCGTTCCCGGGTTGGGGGGTTTTAAGAGAAAGGGAAGGAATGGTTTTGCAGAGATGAACGAGTGGTAAACAACGTATCGGCGTGAGTACGGGTTGAACTCGAGATGCACTTCGGGTGAGATAACTTGCGCAAGGAAACGAATGATGATCAGTGAGATGTTGGCGTGGTTGAGAGTGAGTGGCGAAAGTAGATTGAAGATCAGGGATAGAGGATGGGCGATGGTGATGGTGGTCCACTGGGAGAACTTCCCAATCGAGCCTTTGTGTCGATTTTCACAACAAGGTAAATCAAAGGGAGTCTTATGATCGAATCCCATCCGAACCTCTTTTTAAGGGATGATCGTCGGCGTCATCGGAGACTGAGAACCAAGCAAAGGGGTAACGACGTTTCAAGTCGATGAGGGATCGGATTTAGGCTCTTCTTTCTCAACTTCTCGTCCTTGACATTTGAAGAGAAACACCATCGACGACGGTAAGGCTTTTCTTGTCGATCTCGACAAGACAGGGTGACCCTTGAGAAGAAGAAGGAAACGAAATTATATGATACAGATCCAACATACAACCGAGCACAGGAAACCAAGTTCTGGACCCAAGGCTTTTTTTTTTCACCCCTCTCCATCCTCCTCCTCTTCCACCTTCTAAGCCTCGCCGTTGGCGGCCGTGTTGGTGGACAACGTCGATGAGGCCGGTGGTCTGCCTCTCCCTCTTTTCGGTTTTCCACTGATGACTCCATTTCCACCTCCACCACCTCCCAAAACGGGTCTCTTTCCTGTTCCCGTCCCATTGTTCCCTCCGCCCTTGACCGGACCATGACCAACTCTGTCACCACCCAAAGAATCCTTGTCCTGCTCAACGTCACCTTCACCGTCGTACCATTCGTCCTTGGCCTTATGACCATCCTTCCTTCTTTGATCCCCAATCGGTCGACCAGACTCCCTCAATTTCTTTTCCTCCTCTTCTCTCTCCTCCGCGTTCCTCTCCTCGGCTTCCAACCAACCCATGAGATCGGGCGGAATCTCTTGCATCTGAACTGAAGGTGCTCCATTCATGAATCGAAGTTTCTCTCGAATCGAGACTCGAATCCGTTCGAGCGAAGCTCGAGTGTTGAGGTTATCGACCCGACCGGTGAGAGGTGGATGGAGTTTGTAGTCGGGGTGGAAGAAGGAATCGTAGGGAGTCGAGGGGAGTTCATCTGGTACGGCGGTCCCGGACAGAATCGACGTCTCGTATGCCCAGCATCGGGAAACGTTTCTGAAGAAGGAACAAAAAAGGAACATGAAGAAAAGAAAAAGAATAGGCCAAACAAATACATCGATGAGATGAATATGTCAGGTCTTTTTTGCTTCTTTTCCTCGGGCGGTCATGAAGAAAGGGAACGCAATCCTGTCGGTCTTGACGACAAATGGGTGTATCGAAAGAAGGACAACTGACCTGATCGTGTAACCGCCTCCACCAACGACTAACAGCGGCAACCCAAACGACTTGATGAACTTGACGCATTCCCCATGAGCTGCGATGCTAAGATTGAATGCACCCAATCGATCACATCCCAAGCTATCTGCTCCGCACTGCAAAACGATACTCGTCGGTCGGAAAGTGGTGATGGTAGGTTCCATGACGGCTTTAAAAAGTTGAATATAACTCTCGTCGTCGATCCCATCTTGAAGCGGTACGTTGAGTGAAAAGTATTTCCCAAGGCCGTTTCCAATTTCATCGACGGCACCCGTACCGGGGAAGAAGTCACCAGAGTACTTGTGGAAAGAAACGGTAAGGACTCGATTGGATTGATAAAAAGCTTCCTGAACACCGTCGCCATGATGAATGTCAATATCGATGTAAAGTACGCGAGGATGATGTCTGAGGAGAATGGACGGAGGGTTTTGTTCAAATCCGACAGACCAGACCAATGCCGACCACGGAGTAAAAGTTGAGAGGAACGAGAACGTCAGTACTTCAAACAAGAAAGAAAAGTCCGATGTCGACCTTGAGATCACGGGACGGGCTGCGTTCTTCCCTACCAATCAACCCTCCCACCCGACTAACCTCAAAAGCTCAATGATAGCCAACACGATATCATTGACGTAACAGAATCCACTCGCTTCGCCCTTTTTGGCATGATGGAGACCTCCCGACCAATTGATGGCAATGTCCGAGTTCCCTTGACTCAGTTTCCTGGCAGCGACCAACGAAGCGCCAGCGTATTGTCGACAAAAGTCGTAAAGACCCGTGAAAACGGGACAGTCATCTCCAAAGTTGTAGCGAGGGAACTGAGCTTGGAGTGAAGCGGGTGCTGATGGAGTGACTCTTGAGGGATGAATAATGAGCAAATGGGGGGGAAGCCGACAAGGGGAAGGTAATCAACGACGAATCCCCCGCGGTGAATCATATTCGACCCCTTGGTGATCTCAAAGTGATTCTCTCTCCTCTCCCCCTCTGAAGCCATCAACGACTCACCTGGACAAGAAATCAACATAATCTGAATCGTGAAACATCTCGAGTTCATCCTTTGTCGCTTCCCTCGGTGAGAAGACGTCCATCCTTTTGTGAAGACCATAGCCGAGCACGAGGTGATTGGTGAGGGTGAGACGATGAGGTTTCATCGGATGTCGTTCCTGTTTCAAGATGGAGGGAGAGGGGACAGGGATGAGGATGGAGAAGTTGTCATTGGGACGGGTTTTGGGTTTTCGTCATAGCGGATCGACTTACGCCGTAATGGTATTCGCCGACATTTTTAGGAAAGTAGTAGCTGACGTTGGGTTCAGAGTGGGGCTGGGATGGGGATTGGTGGTTGTGAGTGTGGTGGTTGGTTCAGATTGTGTTAGGATTGAGGTTGACTAACGGATGTGTGGTGATGCTGCTGCTGAGGGAGGCCGATGTTCTTGTTGTCAAAGAAGAACGGGCTATCGCTGAACGTCTGGACGATGGCCGGCGCTAGCATGAGCCGTTGGTTGGATTGGGTGTTGTTGTCCGAAGTATATGGGCGATTGGGCCTAGGAGTGCTTTGACCGCGGACACTCGAATCCTCCCAAATCACCACAGATCCCAACCGCACCGAACCCAACCCACACCAATCGATGCAACCAATCAAACTAGTGCTCCTCCTCATCTCCTTCATATCCACAGTCCAAGCTTCCACCGGTGATCGTCAACTTGGTTTTCAATCCTGTCTTTCCGATTGTCAACATGAACCAAATCACCGAATCCCTACCACCATTCCTCTCTCCCGAAGGCTGACCCGTTGGTCTCGTCTCGACGAGTGCAAGTATGATTGCATGTGGGACACAGTCAACAACGAACCATCAGGCCAGGTCCAACAGTTTTATGGAAAATGGCCGTTCTACCGGTAAGGGCTCCGTCCGATTCTAACCACCTTGAAACACAACACAGACCCAACTTTGACATCATCCCAATCTCGAGCTGACCCCATCAAGTCTGAGCTCATCGTATCATCTGCTTCAATATCCTACCACCCTGTTGGATCTCCCTATCACTCTCTCACAAATCGCAGCCTGGGAGGAATTCAAGAACCAGCTAGCGTCTTGTTCAGTATAGCTAATGGCATCATGCATTGGAGAGGAATGTCTCGGTTTCATCGTCGAACTCGAGATGAGAACCCTCTCAAATGGTGGTACTTTTGTTGGGGAATCGCAGGTGTGAATACTTGGATCTGGTCATCAATCTTCCATATCAGAGGTCCGTTTTCTTTTCCCAAAGTTGTTTTGGTTTACAGCGTTGTTGAAAGCATCACAGGAGAAGCTTTGTGTCTTGTCTCTCTGCCTTCTGGGGGGGGACGAGGGGACGACACCCAAAATCAAGAGGGGATATCAATTTAACTCCACCTTCACTCTCTCTCCCTCTCTCTCTTGAACGCCCTTGTCCTCACTTTTACTCATCAAGATAAACCCTGGACGGAAAAATTGGATTATTTCTCCGCCGGTCTCGGCATCACCTACTCGCTTTTCTTCACCATCGTCCGAATTCATCATCTCTACCCAACGAATCGAACCAATCCAAATTTATTCAAACTTTACAAATTAGGGATCGGTTTCTTGATCCTCTTTGTCGGTCACGTCTCGTATCTATCTTTGGCTTCCTCGTTTGATTGTGAGTTTTTTCTTCTCTTCCTCCTCTTTTTTTTTCGTTCAGAAGTGCCCCCAACGAGAGTCTTTCCACCTTTCTGCTCCCGTATGTCTCTCGTTTGAACCTTTGTTGGTGGCTGACTGATAAAATCTATTCTTCCCTTCCGAAGACACTTACAACATCATCTATAACGTCGTCCTAGGAGTCATTCACAACCTCCTCTGGTCCATCTGGACGCTGTCATTTTACGTCTCCGATTCCGACCCAACGTCTTTACCACCACCTACCAGTTCGCTCTCCAGTCGTCGTCATGATGACAACAACGGCAACAGATCACGACGATCTTTGATCAACATCACCACCACCCATCATGAACCTTCGGTTCTGACGAATTTCACAAGAATCCTGATTCCACCCCAATACCCGCCATCATCTCAACACATCTACAATCATTCTCGTCCATCCCACCTCAAAATGCCAGCCATAACAGCTCTCCTCTTCACACTCGCCATGTCATTCGAGTTATTCGATTTTCCACCCCTCTGGGGAATACTGGACGCTCACAGCCTTTGGCATGCAGCTACGATAGGGATCGTACCCATCTGGTGGAGGTTTTTGGAGGCAGATGCAGCTTGGTGGGATGGTCAGAGTAGAGCAAAAGATCAATTCGGTGGATTGAGATGATCGAGAAAATGCCTCCTCACCCTCATTTCGCCATGAGGCCTGAGGCTTGGCTTTGATTGGCCTTTTCTTCTTTCACAGTGTCTTTGAATCAGGAAAAGAAAGAGAGAACAAGATAGACAAGACGAAGAAGCGTTCTATCGAAAGAAMCCCCCCCCCCCCCCCCCCCCCGGGAGATGCAAGCTGGCCTGTGTATGGGTGCAGAGAAGGGTGAGGGGGGGACTGATGTGGAGAGAAAGAGAAAGAATGGACAGGTCACACGGTGGCTTCCTGGATCTGAACCAAACGAGGGAGCATATGTATAAGAAATCTGCTTTGAGCGGAAAAAGTTGATGATACGTGTGAAGAAAAGGCAAGGTCCTTTTTTTTGTTTTGAGAGGTAGTTCGTAGCGCAAAAGACCCAGAAGTGATGATAAAAGAAGTAGAACAAGGACAGAAGAGGAGGGACGTAAGAGGGAAGGACCATGATGCAAGTAAGGCCAGCTAGCTAGCATGCTGCGTGGATTCAAATGAGTACAGTGAGACGATCGAAAAGGAGAACGACGTCAAGGGAAAAAAAAAGAGCAAAGGCTAGTAGAGACGACCGAGACAACGGGAAAAAAATTGACCCATCTAAAGATGATTTACAACAGCGAGGCCACCATCCGTGATTTGGCCTACACCATCGCCTGCCGGGACACCTCTCCAGCTAAACCGGATGGGCTTCTAGGCGATCCCTGGTCGCTGTTCTCCTCGTCTCCGTGAGGAAAGTACCCTGACCCTTCCTTGAGCTTACTTCCGGCAACTTTGTGATTCGTAGGCGTAGTCAATCCGGACGAGAGACCGGTCGAGAAGAAAGAGTCGACAGATGCGGACGAAGGTGAAAGCTTGAGGGCGAGAGGCGTCGAGTCGGCGTCATTGACTGCAATAGCGGTGTCCGAGGAGAGAGAAATCGTGGTTGAGGCGGGGGAAGGAAGGTTGGGATCGAATGGAGAACCAGAGGTTGGACCTGTGAAGAAGCAATACCTGAGATGGGTCCGGTAGGAAGACGATGTATCAGCGACCGGATCGAGCCAGATCGACACGAGAGAGAGCCTCACTGATTGACAAAGTCACTGTAAGAAGTGCCGTTGAGACCGCCATGGGCTCCCGTTGCCTCGCCACCAGGTCTCGGCATACTGAGGCTCGGGTCGTATCCGCTGCCGACATCGTACGTGGCTGGCGGGGTCATGGGACTTGGTGTGCCATTGGCGGAGAACGAGAGGCTCGGGGTGGAAAGCTGACTCGAGGCCGCGTCAGAAAGAAGCGACGAGGAGGACCATGTCGACGTCGAGTTGGAATGTCCATATCGACCGACCGAAGGAGGAATCTCGGCAGGCGTAGGGGCTGCGAGTCGAGCGGCGGGAGAGCCAGGGATGTCGATGGCTCCTGGTGTGGCGGGCGGCGTGCGACGAACGTTGATGGCCGAGAAGTAGTCGAGCGATTGAGTGCCGTAAGCGGAGCGAGCATGGTTTCGAGCAGGTGGTGGACCGCCAGGCGACATGGTTCCAGCGAGGACAGAGTTGAGAGGCGTCGGGGAGAGCGATCCACCGGGCGTGAGGAGCGATAGCGGATTAATGGTTGGTTCAGGTTGAGTGGGAGGATTGCGGCTGGCGTAAGAAGAGAAGTCGAGCTCGCGTGGGCTACCAAAAGGAGCGCCGGCCCTGGTACCGTTCGCTGACGTCGAAACGGATCGGTCAAAATTGGAAATGGTATCAGGGAGTCCCGAGAGTCGAAGCGACGAAGGTTGCTTAGGTCCAGGCGAACCGAATGCTGCGGAAGGATCGAACCGCAGGCCGATGGACGACCCATCCGAGGTGGGTCCGGTAGAAGAGTACAGTGGAAGGCTCGAGGAGTGGCCGGGGTATGGTGCAGGTGATGGAGGAGGGATGGGGGACGATGAGGCGTTGGAGATGGAATCTTCGGGGGCGACCAGCTTGTCGAGACTGAGCAGCGAAGGTGGAACAGGCGGGGCCTCCCAGGGTGCCGAGTTGGGCGTGATGCCGGGCGAGAGAGCTCGCAGGCCTGAGCCTCGATCCCAGCCCGATGAGCTCTTGAGAGCGGCACCAAAGTCGTACCTGGCCGCGAGAGGAGAGGGCGAGAGACCAGGGGAAAGAAGGCCACCAGCACCCGGAAGAGGCGATGACTTGAATGCAGGCGAGGGGATCTGCTCTCGATCCGAATCAAGGTAATCGTCCGCCGCGAGTCGAGAGAGCTGGATCTTGAGGTCAGCCATTCGATCCGAAGGAGGCCCTCCGTTCCCTCCCTTGTCGCTCCACTCGTTCCTTCCTCTCCCGATGGAAAATCCCTTGCGAACCTCTCGGAGTTCTGCGAGCCGCAACTTGCCCTCGTTCCTCCGTTTGCGGAACTCGACCTGGAAATTCTTTCCCTCATTGCTGTCCCACATCTCTCGTCCCTCAACGTTGTACCGGACGCACATCCAGAGCGTCTTCTCCTCGATCCGACTCATGAGATCGTCAAGTTTGATGGAGAACGTGAATCGATCGAAGCTGTTGCTCTTAATCGAGTCGAGGTACGACGCGGTGATCTCAGACGTGGTCGACCAGGAGTCGGAGGTAAATCGAACAGTAACGCGCTTATTGAATGCGAGGTTCCGGACGTGCACGATTCCTCGTAGGGAACGAGCGTCTTCGCTGAGGGCCAGTGAATCGAGGAAGACGTCGGCGTCGGAAGGTCGTTGAAGTGGGAAGTTGGATAACCTACGAAGAAGGGATACGAGCGGATGCATCGGGTCAATAGGAGGAGTGTGCAGGCAAGGAATCGAAAGGAGTACATACCTGATCTCGAGTGACCTTCTCGTCACCTCTTCCTCATCGCTCGTGCTCGGGAAAGGGAAACCTTCGCTACCACTTCCACCCAAACCATTCTCGTCGCTTGGACTGCCCGTCCTCGAAACGGCTGCTGGCTTCTGCTCAGCCAGGAAGAGTCGAACCCGCTCGAGGCGAGTGTCGAAATGGACGTATTTGGGACAACTGGGAGTGGCGGGAAGACTCTTTGAGTATCCAAAAGGGCTGTCCGAAAGCTCGTCCGACATGACAGAGGTCGAAGAGGCTGCCGAAAGGGGGTTGGCATCATAGGACGGAGTGGTAGACGACTTGAGTGATGACTTGACGAGTTCGCCTGATTTCTTGCGGATGAGGGGAGTGGAGGACCGGGAGGAAGGAGTGAAGGCTGAGGTCGTCGTGTGAAGAGCAGGAGGGATGTCGTGCTCAGTGGTGAAACTCTGAGTCACTGGATCGAATTTGGGCCGGCCGAGGACGTCCAGGTTGATACGAAGTGCAGAAGCAGCAGCATCGGTTGGCGAAGATCGAAGGATGGGTCGACCTTGAGCTATGCGACGCTTATTGATAGCGCTGATGGAAGCTGGCTTTGACGGTTGAGGAAGTTGTCGGCTGGTGGATGCAGCGCTCGCCTGTGAGGGTGGGTTCGAAGCGGCAGGGAGAGCTGAGGGATGGACGGAAGGGGAGTTCATGGCGCTGCTGACAGGGGTCGAAGAGGTAGGAGTAGTCGAGGCCGAAGAAGAAGGTGAGGCTCCAACGTGGCGTTTCGAGGACCTAAGAGCAAGCTCTCCAAGCTTCTTTGGATCTAACGATGGAGAGGAGTCCCCTCGTGGCGGACTGGTGCTGGGAGAATGTCTCGGGCTCAGCGAGGGGCTGACTCGGGGGCTCGCCTGAGCAACTTCCCCGGTCACTTTACGACGGCGAGGTGGTCGGACGTTTTGGCCCGAGGGTGTCGATGGACTTGAGGGATCTACCGCAGCGTTGAAGTAGGAGCTCGAAGGTGCACGGTTCGCTCGAGGACGACTGGGACCTAGAGACGCCGGAGGCGTAGGAATCGAGGCCGCTGGCGGAGAGGCCGACGAATGGTCTGCGAATATGGCGTGTCGAAGAGATGATGTAGAGGAGGTGTAGGAAGGCCGGACAGCTGGCTGTTCGTTGGTAGCGTGCTTCATGTCAGGGGTTGGTGGCTGGACCATAATCGAGGCAGCAGGGGAGGAATCAAGCGACCTGGCGATTTTGGAAGGAACACGAAGACATGAGCAACAACAGTTCAGCGTATCGAACGGTTAAAGCGGGTCAAATTCCTTCAGGTACACAGATAGATGACAAGAGAGATGGAGACGTACGATGACCTGATATGGCGAACGGGGGACGAAAACGGACCGTCGTGCCGATCAATGTGAGAGACGTGGGATTTGCCAGATGAGCCATTGGAAAGGATATGATGAGATGAAGTCTGAGCCATGGTCGTGAGGGCTCAGAGGTAGCTGATCTGATACTTGGAAGGGCGAAAGGGAAGGCAGGGATGATCGATCTGGATATTGCGGGAAGGAGAGAAGGAAGGACAGGAAGGCAAAGGAGCACCGCAATGTCAGTTTCGCCAAACGAGAACCCCACGGGACCATGCGTGGCCAGCTTGTTTGCTCAAGCGAAACGTCAAAGGGCAAGCCACTCGAAAGTCGGGCATGGGGGGAGCGTTGGCAAACGCAGCGAAACCCCACAAAACCCAATCTGTCATCATGAGTTCTTTCTGGCCGGAGCTGGGTGGGAAACGAGGCCTGGTCATTCTCTCCATCTACCCGACTACTAGCAGCGAGAATAGCCACCCTATGTGGACCCTAGGAGGACGAGTTTTTGCGAGGCCAAGTGCAAGGGAAGAAGGAGCCGAGCCGAGAACGGGAGAGTATTCTTCGTCGTTGAGGCAAAACACTCGAATGGGCGGAAAGCAAGAGCGAGTCTGGAAGAGGACAAAGACGACACGCCAAACTCACTGTGTATGCACGATGAACGGTCAGGAATCCTGCCGAGAGAATAAATCGAGAAAGGGGAAAGAGATAGACCGAAGGGCGTAGGAACCTCGGGCGAAGCAAGGGTAAATCGAGAGTCCAAGTGTCTTTCGCTAGGAAGACCGGATATCGTTCAAACTAGAGGCGAGGTGCCAATCTGTCGATGCAAGTGAGGTCGTGTGCTGAAGAGTTGTTGGAAGAGAGTATCGGCGGTTCGGGGCGATGGCGGTTGGGGCAAAACAGAGAGAGTTGGGGAGGAGGCGGAGGAGAAGTGAGGGGATGTCTTCCCTCCACACTCTGCCGGCGGGGAAAATGAGGGGTAACGCATGCAAAGATTTGACGAACCCCCTGCCATCTCTCTCCTTTTCGAAATATCGTGTCAGATGAACGCGTCCGAATCAGATTCGCAGAGGTCCTGGATCAATCGTCAGATGGAGAACGACGAGTATGCAGGGACGAAGCCCGCCCTCATGAGCGATATCTTGCCCCTCACCTCTCCTTAGCTCGGTCCTTCCGACGTTAAATGATGAAATGTCGGTTGGCAGGTTGATCCCGTATCGTGGATATAGATCTGCCTCCGGGGAGAGAGGAAGTCAAAAGGAAAAGTTGGTAATAAAGGTTAGTTCCAGGCCCCGTTTTCTCCCAAACCTTGGCTCGATTGGGCTCGAGAGATGTCTTTTATCGGTCGGCGCTGACTCAACGATCGATCCACGATCTTGTGTCCTCGCCCAAGGACTTCCAGTAAGACAAGACGATCAGTTTTGAGTGAGAGAGATGCAGAAACGATCCGGTTCATTTTCCGGAGGCCCTCCTCAGACTCAAGTTCCCCTTCATTTCTTCGCTCAAGTTCCCAGCTGACTGCATGTCTCTCAAGGTGTCAGAGCTTGCGGTAGCGGTGGAAAGTTTCATCGATCTTGCCTCATCATAGACCCTGCTGTGTGTGTGTGTGTGTTCTTTTTCTGGTGAGTATATCAACTAGAGTCTAAGGCTGGATACACAAATGGACCAGGTAGTTTAGTACTCGTACAAACAATAAAAATAAAGGAAGAGGTCAGACTGAGGTAAGGTATCTATGACGTAGGAGGGTAACACGCGGAGGTGGATGACTGAAAGGTGAAAGAAGATGTAGAGAAAAGAAGAAGAAGAAGAAGAAGAAGAAGAAAGAAGAAAGAAAGAAAGAAAAAAGAAAAGAAAAAGCAGGCGCGAATCGACGTGGAAGCAAAACAGGTTGGAAAAGGAAAAGGAAAAGAGAGCGAGGGAGGAGGGGGGGAGGGAAGAAAAAAGGTCCGCTCCCTTCTCCGGCACGAAAAGGGGTCATTTCGACGCCTTCCTGTCTCATCATACGTATAGGTAATCAGAGCCTCTCTCATCGTCCCTTCCCCTCATCTCTTTACCCTTCGTCACCGATCGTGCACCGGCTTGATGATGAGGTACGACGGCACCGTTTCTTCCTGCCGTACCCATCGCTCTCCAATCCTGTTCACCATCATAACTCTCAAAGATGCTATCGATAGGACTTCGATAGGTTCCTTGCCCAGGCCGCTCGTACGACATTTCAGCGAGGGGAACAAATCCATTGGCAGCTAATCGATCTGAATCGAGGGTTTGTTGCGCTTTCCGATTAGAGGGATGGGATGGTGATGGGGAGAGGAAGGCATCGTATGGCGTTGGAACTGGCTTCCGGTTCGAGGTTGATAGTGAGAGGTTAGGAGTTTGGCAAGGAGTCTATAGAAAACAAGTGACAGTCGATCAGACGTCAACCATCGATACGCTGGAATCCATTAGAACTTGTAGATACATACCTCGATTTGAGCAGGTAGGAGCGAACCAGCCTGATCGTAATCTCTCGTCATCAGGCTTCCAAATCCGCCTCCATCACCCTGCTGACCGAGGGCAGCTGTCTTGCTCCGATCGGAGGTGCTGCCACCTGAGTTGACGACCGTCAGGGCACGGGGCGGTTCGAGGTGTTTCGTGACTGCGTGAGATGGATGCAAAGAGGTGACGTTGCTGTATGGAAGTTGTCTTGAAGCAGAGCCGCCGACAGGAGGCGGAGAAGGATGCTGTTGCCTTTGCTGATTTGGGGGAGACTGATGAGCCTGGTGGGAAGTGGGAGCGTAGAGATTACGGGTGCTTGGGGAAGGGTTCTGGATCGGGTGGAACGAGGGTGGGGCAAGAGTATTACCCAGGGGACGGGCCGGTGCCGAGTAGGTCGACGGCGTATTAGCTGTTGGATCGTAAGGGTTTGAAGAGTTGTAGGCAGAGGGAGGGCGCTTGTTGAGAGCAGAGGTGATGACGGCAGGTTGGTGATGAGGTTGCACTTCGGTGAGCTGATAAGTAGGATGAGGTTGGTAATGTTGTTGATGATGAGGTTGTTCGTCAGGCTGATACTGCCCATGGTATGCCTTTTCATCGAACACCTCGGTTGTCATACTGCTACTCGCGATGCCGACAGGAGGCTGAGTACCATCGTAACCTCCACCCTCTACATAGGCTTGGTTCCCCCAGACGAAACTCTCGTCATCATCGACTACTTTCTCTCCTCTCTTACCATCCAGGTTTCCCCACCTTCCCTCATCGCCTAGGAGACGCCTCTCTTCCTTCTTGACTCGCCGCCGAACGAAGAAGATGACGATCGAAGCGATGACGAGGGCGAATATGACCCCAATCACGACGAACGTGTAGGTGGGGACACCGGAGACCTGCTTCTGAGGAGCAGCAGCACCGGTGGTGGAATAAGGGATGATCGCAGGAGGTTTGGGGAGGGTAGTGGAAGCTGGAGAGAGATCACGTGTGATCGAGGTGGCTGAGACTGAATGCGTGCTGGTGACGAGAGGAGGGGGGGCAGCTTTCGTCAGCTTGGTTGAGACACCGCCAGGAGGTGTGGTGGGTAGGGAAGCCTTGATGAGAGTGCTAGGGACGGAAGATTCGTCAAGATCAGACACCGTCATGGCTGAAGGCGAAGCGGAGTCCGTCGATACCACGAGGGGTTTCTGAGCGACGACGGCTCGTTGCTTCGTCGCCGTTCCGACGAGAGGTGCATCTATCGGACCCGAGCCTGCGTGGTATCTGGTGACGGTAGCGGGAAAGGGCTGGACAGCGTTTCGAGTCGAGGTGACGCTTGAAGGTGGGGGGGTTGTGGTGGTCGCGATAGGGGCGACAGGAGGGGCGGCAGCCAGCTCGTTGAATTGTGGTTGGGTGAGCGGAAAAGATTTGGAGGGTGAAGCTATCGAAGGTTGGTTCGATGGAATCGAAGACGACATAGAGGAGGAGAGAGAAAAGGAAGGGAGTCACGAGGGTTTGTCGTGCTATTGAACAATGTCGAGAAGTCAGACTCGAAGCGCGGCCGGAGAGAAAGTGTCGATCTATGGAAACAGCTTAGGGTATGGATTGGTTGAAAGGGATAATCGGAGGAAGAGAGGTAAGATAGAGCAGGGGACGATACACGATGAGGTGGAACGGAGACGAAGGGATCACGCAGGCAGATGGAGATGAGAGTCCCCAAACAGAAAGACGTTTGAGTGGCCTTGGGCGAAGAAAAAGGAGACGCTGGCTGTGCGAGAGGAGGCGAGAGAAAGGGGAGAAGGGGGAAGAGAAAAGGAGGTGTATTTCGAAGACAACTGGGAGGAAGTCAACAAAGGATAACACATAAATCTTGAACAAAACTCCAGTTCTCTGTATGTTAGTGCGCGTAAGAGCTGGAATCATCTAGGGGGAACGGTCAACATGGAGGTTCGTCAGATCTTTGGTCACATCCAGCTTGTCGGGCATTCAGTTGTATCCAGCCAGATCCAGCCGCACTACTCTCGAATCCGTTTTCTCATTCTCGCTGGTTCAACGATTGCAGATTCGTTAGGCTATCGTTTCAACATTCAACTTGATAGAGATCCATGTTTTCAGGATCAGTATCGAGCCATCGTCACTCCTCAGGCCAAAGACGTCACGAGTTCATGAAATCTCTCGTTAACCCTAATGTCGCATCTACGAAAGCTTCGTCGCCTGTCAAGGGCAAGACGAACATGATCCACAGATTAGCGCCAGTCGAGACTGAATCTGAAATCGAATCCGAAAACTTGCCTTTTCGTACAGCGAATCGACGACATCTCCAACGTGCTTGATAGTATCCAGAGTGGCGGTGTAGGTTTGCTGCAGATGTTCGAGTCGGTTGTCAGTGCCATGATAGAACACAAGTCGGATCCAAGAGAACAAGAAAACGAACATCATCCTTTGGCTCGTCAAAAACTTGGAGACACCCAGCTCCCTGATCGAGCACCCCAAAAAAGACTCTGTCGAGGATCATCTGACTCAGCCTGATGTGAGTATGCCAGGAGAACGAAGACGGTCAGGTCGTTGAGTCGCGATGCTGATATAAAAAGAAACCATCTGGCATACTGACTTTGTCTCGACACCCTGGACGGGTTGACCGACTAACTCTGCGACATGAGCGATCTCGACGCTGGAAAAGGGCTCGATGATTCGGACCAGGTTCTGTTCCAACAGAGTGTCATACAGAGCAGAGAGATGAGACCGGATAATCGGATCGTTCGATAGCTCTGTAGTTTCGATGCAATCAAGGACCAATCAGTCAGCTTGTGCCAGAACAATCACCTTCAGCGCAAGTGAAAGGGAAGAGCATATATCGACTCACCGTCTTTCCATTCCTTGAGAGCACCCTCAAACTCGCCAAGCGACCGGTTCTGGTGGGCGAGAGCGATCGCCTTCATGGCTTCGACTTCCTTGCCCGAATACTTGAGAGCGAGCTTGGCCTGGATGAGGGAGTTGACGTCCTGAGGCTGTGACGAGTCAAGTTGACGAACAGATGGCAGGATCAGCCGATTGCAGATGTAGGGTGTGATCAGCTGAATCGTTACGAACCAGGTTGAGCATAATTTTGCATAGCAGCATGTACTTGAGAGCCTTGAGGGCTCGAGAGTCATCTGCTGCCGAGTAACCCTCGAAAGTCTCGAAGAAGTACGAGTAACTGAGTGCGGTCGAATGGACACCAAGGCTTGGATGAGTTTCCCTCGAGCGGTGATGCGAGACAAAAGGATTCAACGACATACGCAGTCTTGTAGTCCTTGTCTTCGGCATGAAGGATACCGGATTGCATATCGAGTTGGGCTTGCAGCAGAGGTGGGCAATATATCGAATTGGCAGCAGTCCTTCCAGCGGTCAGTGCGGCCTGATGAGTGAACGATTTGGGAAGATGAGAGCGGGTCGTGGGAATCAGCGATCATTCTGAGGCCGCATCGTAGACATAGGAAGAAACATGTGGTCACCTTCGCCTTGGCCCAGTTGGCAGTCTCCGAGTTGGCTCTCGATTCGAGAAGGTGAACTTCGGTCAAGATCATCTTGTCATCAAGTCGCTTTAGTTCCTTGAGCAACGCATCGACGAGAGCAAGAGCGTCTCTGTACGACTTGGCTTCGATCAAGCTGTGGTGCGTGGAGATCGAGATGTTCAGCTGGATTCCATGTAACAATCACAACCAGACACAGGGCCAATGACGATGAGGACGTACAGTCCGGCCAGCTTGGTCTCGAGCGACTGACGGAGAAAGACACGCTTCTCGGTCCTGGCCCACTCGATGTTGTCTTTTGTGCATTCTATCTGAGCAGCCTGAGCGTTTGGAATGGCTGAGAAGTAGTCGATGAGGGTTCGGACTAAACGAGGTCGATGGGACGATGAAACGAGAGGAAATGGAGAGGAGAAGAGGCGATCGATTCAGGAGCTGCGTTGGAATCGTAGCGGACGAGACGACGACGACGACCCACTGAGCTTTGCGGTCTTTGCCTTGGCCGTTGGTGACATGGAGGTCCGACTGCGCTTGATGGTATCTGCGAGAGCAGAGGGGTTGCTGCATGCCATAAGAGCAGTCGAGATGAACGAGACCAAGTCGATGAGCTCGGTGGGGGATGGTTGATTGTGGGCTCGCAACTGACGATTGATCTCGGTAAAGCTCGCCTAGCTTGACGAGGGCATCCTCCTGATCGCGCAAGAGGTCTTCATCATCTGTCGAATCTGTATCAAGGATGTGGTTGTAGATTGACTCGGCCTGACTAGGGTCCGACTTTGCGAGCTCGTTGGCTTTGTGGATGAGAGTTTGAGGAGGGGTGGACATGATGGACTGGAGAAGGGAGAGGGCAGAGAGGAGGAGAGGAGAGGATTGTGAGTGTCGTGGCGGTTGAGGAGGAATGGGAGGCGAGGGGAGGGGAGGGGAGATGACGGGGCTAAGGGAATCAATCCCTTGGACATCCACGCTGACGATTCAAGACGTTGGTACCCACAACCACCATCTCCCCAAACACTCACCCTTCCTCTCTCCTCCTTACCCCAAGCCCATTTCAGTTCACCACATACCACGAAACCCCACACACACCACATGTCTGCCCCACCGCCAGATGAAGAGGCCCCCCTCCCGATCCCCCGACTCACCCTTCCCCAGTTCCACTTTGTCCTTTCAAACGACAACCTCAAATCCCAACATGATCATGCTAGACACGAGCTAATCACCGGAATAGAGCAAGATGGTCAGTCACCCAATCTGAAAACAAAAACGAACCCCCCCACCGACAACGCCATCAACCTTTCCCTTGAACTCCTAACGATGCACTCGGTCCGACAGCTCCTTCATCGATATTGACCATGAAATCTTCACTCAATCACACTGCTCTCAAATGCCTTCTCGCTCCTACAGAGATGGCACCTTACCTCGAGACCCTCCTCGCCGCTAACAACCCCGTCATCACACCCGACCCCTCGCTCCTGCCAAAACTCAAGGCTGCCAATGAAGCCGAACTCGCAAAGTTTGACGCCAAGCTCGTCGAAGCTGAGGAGAGAGAAGGGGAGACTGAAGTTTCCGATATCCTTCGAGCTAAGGCGGCATACCTCACCAAAATCGGTGACCGAGTGAGGCCATCTTGACGCTCGTTACCTTGACCCTTCGCGATCAGTTGTTGATTCTCGTCCTCCCCGTGATGACCTCAGACGAGGAGTCTGGCCGCTTTGGATCTCGCTCTCACCAAGACGCCAGGATTGGGAGCCAGAATAGACATCGTCCTCACCATCGTTCGAGTCGGCTTCTTCTTTAACGACAATACCATCATCACCACGAACCTACCTAAAGCCTCGGCGTAAGTCTGCACCAGACACACGAGTCTGCACGCATGTAGCTCTACTGACACCAGTCGGCCGTGCCCTCTCTCATGACCAAGACTCATCGACGAAGGTGGAGATTGGGATCGTCGGAACAGACTCAAAGTCTATCAGGGTCTTCATCTTCTCACCATCCGAGATTTCAAAAAGGGAGGAGAACTCCTCATCGATGCTCTTAGCACCTTTACCGCGAGCGAGCTCCTGGACTACGACTCATTCGTCGTCATCACCGTCTTGGCCTGCATGGTTTGGATGGAACGAGTGGATATCAAGAAGAAGGTTTGCCCGGTCGATCAGTTTGAGTCCAGTCCAGGATCCGGAGGTGCTGTTTACTGAACCATCGTCCTCGTCGATGACCTCTTGATCACCAATGATGCACCTTTTTCGCCTTCTCTCTCTGCACTCTACTTTGCGTTTTCTACTAGATCCTCAATTCCCCCGAAATCCGACAGACCTTCCCCACTCAACCCCTTTTGGAAGAGTTTGCATCGTCCCTGTACTCTTGTGACTACGCAAAGTTCTTTACCTCCCTTGCCTCGGTCGAATCAAACCATCTGGTCCCCTCTCGGGTCCTCGCTCCTCATGCGAGATTCTACGTTCGAGAGATGAGAATTAGGAGTTACGCTCAATTGCTGGAGAGTTATAGAAGTTTGACACTCGAGTCAATGTGTCGTGCGTTCGGAGTTGGGGAGGAATTCATCGACAAGTGAGTATTGGCTCTTTTTTTTTTTTTTTTTTTTTTTGATCGGGGAATGGTCACTTTGAGTAGTTCATGACTTTGACCTAGCTTCCGACGAACAATCGAATTGATGACTCACCTTTTCCTCCCTTCCTCCATTCCCTAACCTCCCTTAGCGACCTGTCTCGACTCATCTCCGCAGGTCGGCTCAACTGCACGATTGACAAAGTCAACGGCATCGTTGAGACGAACCGACGAGACAGGAAGAACGCTCAGTACGAACAGGTCGTCAAGCAGGGTGATCTTCTGCTCAATTGTGAGTCTACTCGTTTCGACGCGCTCAAGTTGATGTTCGAGGGGGAGAGGATAGTTGACTATCGGAAAAGAGAGAGAGGGGGGGGGGGGGAGAAGCGAGATCCTGACGTATGGTTCAACTAGAATCGCAACGTCGATACTGAACCCAATCCTTTTATCGATTCTTCCTCTCCTTATCGTTTTTTTTTTTTCACCTCTCAGCGCTGTCAAAGTTGAGCAAGGTCATCGTTTAGATGCAGTCAAATAGTCTCGAGGTTGGGGGATTGTCTGCTGGGAAGAGAGAGAAAGAGAGCACGATGGAATTGAAAAATACATGTCAACACGTTTGAGAGCTTCACATCGGGTGTCTCTCTTCCTCATGTACTTTGTAATTGGAAGAAGAAGAAAAAAAAAGAAGAAAAAAAAAGAAGAAAAAAACGGAGCCTAGATGAAGAAGAATCTTCGTCCCTACGGTCCCAAATGCGGAGGCAGACACGCGAGAGAAGAAGAAAGAAAAAGACATATCACTTTGGACGATTCGGGTCTTGCTTTTGTTCGTTTGCAGTGGTTCGTGAACCAGGACATCACCGACTTGAAGAAAAACAGCACACACACACACACAGAGAGAGAGAGGAATGCATGTGAGGCAGTAAGGAAGAGGTGAGGAGAAAAATCTTGATACATATCTGACGTCATTTAAGGTCATGAGAGTAGGGATGAAACGATGGAGGGAGGGGATGCGGGGAGGGAAGGTAAAGAACGAGAGAAAGATTGAGAAAAAAATGACGAGAACAAAAAAAGAAGGGAAAAGGGAAAGGAGGAAGTGGATGTGAAAGGTGGGATAAAGATAAGAAGAGAGGGATCGTTTTTTTTTTTGGGGAGGGGGGAAGGAAGAAGCAGCTGGAAAAGAGATGAACGGGGTATAAGCGGGGTAAGATGATGAAAGTAAAAAAAGCTTCTAGAGAAAATTCGGATCGTAGAGAGATCGATAGATAGGACAAGATTTGAGGTTTTGTTTCATGAAAGACGATAGTGATGAAGGGTTGTAACGTCCCTTCTCCCCCCCCCCCCCCTCTTTTTGAGAGGGAGGTTTTCGTTCGTTCGTCGATTTTTTGTCCCTCTTCTAAACCTAAACCTCCACCTGGTCACTCTGGTTGGTGAGGATTCATTCTGTCTATGGCGATGATTCCTTTGGCTCCTTGAGGAAGACCTGGACGTTAGATAGGATCAGAGAGAAACGAGATACAGATAGGAGGGCAAACGATGATATCAGATGGATGAGAACATATACAGGAGGTAGAGGCAAAGAACACCCCTGAAGATAGAAGAAACGACTCACCTTGAAACCTTCATAAGCGAGCCAACTCAACGCATTACTTGGTACAAATGTCACCACCCTGGGCGTCAGGCCACGCAGGAAACCCTTGTAGCCATGCCTCGACCAGACAATCTTGCCTGCCTCTATTATTCCATTCGCTTTCCGGATCTGGGCGTCTTGAGATGTTCCCCTTGTCTGCAGTCTGGAGCGGAACGTAGGCGTTGGATAGGGATAGTCATGGTTAGGCGCGAGTTCGACTGACTACCCAAACAGTTGACACGATCGTGCCTGCATCGAGCCGTCGGACGAGAGCCAACTTACAGCGTCTTGAGCACGTCGAGTGGCGTGGAGACCGCAGCAGCAACCGCACCAGCAGCACCACCAGCAATCATGTGAGTGCTGGGTGAATAAGACCCAGAGGGGTTGATAACATCTTTGAGGTATTCGTAAACCTGCAGATCGCAAGTGAAGACAGGTCAAGAAAGAAGATAAACGAGAAGGCCAAGCCGAAGAAAGTCGACGAATCAGCAAGTGCGGACTCGTTCCGGTTGGCTCCCCAATTCTCTGGATTGCGATGGATCGCAACGGATAGGAGAACGCCGGAGGGTCAGATCAACGCTTACGGTGAATTGAACAGCGGTGAATGGGACAGTCATCATGATGGTAGTTGGGTAAGAGACATAAAAGGCTGAGATTCCTTCAGTCTTGTAGACGGATCTGAAGGCCTGAGAGACAGATGAATATCGAGAGTTGTGTAGCTGCATCCTCTGCTTGACGACTGTTTGAATTGACGTCACGAAGGAAAAATCAGATTGAGGAAAAATGAACGAGTGTCGGTCGAGTTTGACGTACCATCAAATGGGTTCATCAGAGCATCCGAGGCAATGGTAGCTGAAGCACCTCCGAGGGCTGAAGTAAAGAAGGATTGAGTGAGGATGCGAGTATGAACGAGAGTCCAAGAGGCTTTGGGTTAACACGATGGCTTCCTGGTCGGGTTGCTCTGTAGTCCAGATCCAGAGCTACATGCCCTCCCTCTGGACCGACGAGATATCCAACGCGATCAGACGAACCAGTAGCGAAGAATTGATGACCAGGTCGGTTTCCGCCCGCGAGCTCCTTCACGATTTCGTACGTTCCAAAGTACACTGCGTGAGCTGGACCGGCACCCAGAATGACAGAGTTGACACCCCTCCAGAGTGTCATGAGGCCTTCGCCGGAGGAGACCTTGGCTAGCGATTGGTACAGGGACGATGCGACGGTGGTCGGGGAGGTCGGAAGGACCTGCATCCTCGTCTGATGGGTAGTAGGAGATCAAGAAGCCGAAAGGATCGGGGTGAGCTCGATTGGGCCGAGTAAAAGTGATCGTGCTCGCTCGTGTTTACCTTGATAGAGTCAATAGGGTACATGACGGCGTGTTCTGATATACCGGCCTGGAGAGTTGATATCGCGAGTGTCAGACGAGAATCGAGTCCGATGACGACTCGGCTAGAAAGAAGTCAACGAGAAGAGCTTACCAAAGCTCCAGCCAGCATATGAACACCCAGAGAGGCGCTCATTGGTAGAGACTCATACTCCACTTCGATATTGGTCACTGTTGAGATGGGATCAAAGAGAGGAAACGAGCCATGGTAGATATGGGAGAAGGAGGGGAGGGGGAGAGGATGGAAGAAGGATCGATGACTTGAGTTGGGGGGATCGGGGGGTCACGGCTGAATATTGGTGAGATGATTCGATACGAACCGACATGTTCGCTCATACTACAGGTGGCCAAGGAAGGAAGAGGGGTGTTGAGACGGAGGGGAGGAGCTGGTTCGCGAGAGACGATTCAAATCCATTTCAACGAATCCCACGGCTGACACCTATCATGTTTCTCGCTGACCGCTACTTCCTCAGTCTAAAGAATTTTCTTTTTGACACGGCTTCGTGAGAAATCATCCTCATATCGTCTCGTCGTCCTCGAAACCGACTACTCGAGAAACTATTCGCTTCTTCGCGACGGGGGAAGAGTAAAGCTCAGGAGCAAAGTCAAACACCTTGATAGAGAATCCCAACAGGCGTCGTGCCTCGGCTGGGGCGTATCCAGAGTAACCCGCTATGACATTGGGCGACAGTATCGTCAGAACGTGAGCCGAGCCAAGGCGGATCTGAAATGGTCGGTGACATACAGCCCAAGAAATCTGGCCATGGATCTGCTTTGGCAAAGTAGGTGAGGAAACTGAGAGGGATGACCACGAAAATGTTACCATCAGTCAAGAGCTCGAGAAACTCACCCCGATTTAAGAGCTCGACTAGCACTTACATCCGGGTCCCGTCGATACAGATGGAGCTTGTCTCGTTAGCAGCTACAGCAGATACGTCGGCAAGTTGATAGATGGTCAACGTCAGAGGCTTTCGCTGGGAGTTGTCCTTCAACTTGACCAGTCGAAGGTCGTCGAGGGTGGGAAGGGTGGACAATGGAAGATACAGCGCTTTGGATTTCTGCGTCATCGATACCGAGGTTGCGATTGAATTAACGATAGGCGTCAGAGTGTGACGGACATGAAAGCGGCGATCCAAACGTACGGTAGTGAAAACAGCCTTGTTTTCCGCAAGACCAAGGACGAACACGGGCTCCTCGAGATCGAGAGAGATGAGGTGGTTAGTCTCCAGAGTAGGATCGGCCAGTACGGCGGGATAATCGAGGAGGATGAAGATCTTGCCAAGCAGCGTGATGGCGACGAGCGTGTTTCCGGTAACATGGACGCTGCAAGCGAGAAGGGCTTAATCAGCTGTCGAGGAGACGAGCGCAGAACAGATGCTGCGTAGACCCACGCTCGGAATGAGTAATCTACGTTGCGAGAAAACACATCCAGCCTTTCCCCCCCAGTGACGCTTGCTTTGACGATGGCTCGTTTGATCGGAACACCTCCGCCTCCAAACGGCCTGGTAGCCTCGTGTGGATCGTTTTGACCGAAAACCGTAGGGTAGAAGTCCAGCGCGTCGATGCTGAACTCGACGGCTGCAGGCGATGAGGGGAAGTCGAGTATGTGGGATTGGGCAGGCGTTATCATTGCGTCGGACTCAGAGCGGGGTCGAGAATGAATATGGATGAATCGAAGACCAGCGATGAAGATGTAATGGGGAGAGAGCTCCACGTCTGTGCGGCGGTACGACATCAGACACATAGAATCGGTCGATCAGATAAGATCCAGATAAGGCGATCTGACATTGAGATGTACATCGACAGCTTACAGTTGATGAGGTCCAAGTCGAATGAGCTGATATCGATAGTAGCCACAAGTCTCTTGCTTGGGAGATTGAACAGCCACGCCTGTGTCGCGTTCATGCCGCCGACGAGTAGAGTATCACCGACGAGTCTGAACCACGATACCCTGAAGCATGAGATACCGTCACGTTCAGCTCAAGCCGAGACAAACACGCAAAGCTTACCGATACGCTCTGATCGCAGCGGGTGACTCCAGTCTTGCATAAAATGAAAAGTGACCTCTCCTGCTGGATCCTTTGGAGCTTGTGGCGATATCATCTGGTTCGCGGAGAAGGCCTTCCGCGATCATGTCGCGGGTTCTACGATAAACAAGGTGCGTCAAACCATCTCCTACGTCGTGGACAAGATAGCCGTTGGCGAATTCTAGGTGAGAGTGGGGTCGAACGTCTCGCATCGACCAGAGCAAAGCTGAGGTCCTGTCGTCGAGGACTTGTATCCCACCTGCGCCATGCAACAAACAAATCGTCACATTATCGCTCGTCGCTGGGTCAATGGATACAGAGTGATACGAACCTCTACGACCTGTGGTAATGAGAGCGCCTTCTTCCGGATCGTACGCTAGTCTCCAGACGTCATTCGAGGACGTTTGGAGCCACTTGGACTCTGCATTTGCCTGAGACCAATTTGTTGCGAGCTGAGTCTTTCTACGACAGAAGTCTTTCCAGCTCGAGGTCCCCTTGAGCCACCTTTCGGTGGAAACAGCGTCGTCGAGCGAGGTTTCTGGACGACGGATGTGGGCGTTTGCGAGAGACATGTACTTGTAGATGCCCTCGCGATGAGAGTCGATGAGATCACGCCAGTCAGGATGGACTCTGTAGACGATGGTGAGAGTATGGAGAGGGAGGAGGGTGAAGATGTAGAGCACGATCTCTGCCGGAAGGGAGACAGGCATGGTGTTGACGGTTTGAGATGAGGAGAGAACGAGGGAGAGAACGTAGACCTCGCGCAGCACCACGTAATCTTCTTGACGACCTCCATCGCCCGTTCCTACCACTGTCAGCTCACGCCTGAGCACCTGTTCACATATCTCTCGGCACACACATATCCACCACATATCTTGAGACCCAACATCTTCCTCGAGCTTGACCATCTCACCAGCATCCTCGCGCTTTCCTGTCATTCCAACATCTTCTCACTCACGACCACCTCTCGCCCCACGCCATCTTCATGTCCGACCGCCCTCCATCGCCACAAGAGACCTTTGCTCCTGTCAGCTCACTTCGTAGCCGGTTCGAGCAGTTCAGTAAGCAAGGATCCGCCAATGGTCCGACGCCCCCCAAATCCGACGCGCTCTCGGTCCGACCTTCTTTCGGTCTTGGTTCTCGCAATGACTCGAGGACAGACCTTGGTCTAAGGGTCCCAACTGTTGGGATGGGTGCAAGTGGAATAGCCCTTCGAAGGCGATCGAGTGAGGGAGGAACAGATACAAAGACGGGCGCAGCGAAGACAGATCACTCTGACGGTGCGACGATCGTCAAGGCAGAGAGCATGGTGGGCACGGGCTCCAATAAAAGAGTTGTAAGTAGGCGAAGGACCTTTTCATTCCTTGATACGTTGGAGTGAACGTCCACCGTCGAGTCTGCCGAAAGCAATGTTTCTGATGTCGTTCGAACCTCAGTCCTCAAGCCCGATCGTTTCTCCGCGACAGTCGACATCTAGCCTTCCTCCATTACCTGGACCAACTCCCAAGATACTTCCGTCATCCTCCAAAAGTCTCGAGATCCCAGGCTCAGTCCAACGGCGATCTCCTTCAGACACGTCCCTCCAACCAAGCCCACCTATTGCAAAACCTACATCTGTCATCTCCAGAAGATTTGATGCACACCCCAAGGTACCGCTCGAGTCATACGCCTCAACTCCCTCGAGCCAAACGACTTCGGCGACCCTGCATGCTGCCGCTGCGTCCAAACCTCCACCACCGATGCCACCTTCTCGGGCCACGAAGCCTGTCGACAGCAACACGACCCCGGATGCATCGATCGAGCAACAAGAGACGTCTGCTCTTCCATCCAGCGTGGCGGACTTGCGGTCGAAGTTTAGTAGCAACAGCTCCTCGACTGTTGCAAGTCCAGCCATGACACCCTCTTCGAGCAGCTCCCAACCGACGACTCGGTTTCCTTTCCCACGATCTCCCTCAATAAAATCCCCGCCTCAACTCCCAAGTACTTCCGATCTTCCTCCTCCGATACCCACTCATCGGCCAACTGCACAGACATCCTCGTCTCCAGCAGCATTACTCGACGCGCCTACTCGGGCCTCTCTCAGGCCTCCTCCACCACCGCCCCCGAGTCGAAGACCTTCAGCCCATGGACCTGACGTCACGATAGTTCATCCCTCCAGCCCGGAAGCCGTCTCGGCAGCCCCTCTCCATCTGAGGTCTCATTCTGACTCCAGCCAACCGCTTGATGCATCGACTAGATTAGTTCCTCCCCCCATCCCCGCTCGAGCATCAACCATTCAGCTAGGTGAAGGTGTGCCTCCCGATCCAACCTCGGGTCCTTCTCCCACAATCGCCTCTCTAAAGCCCAAACTCCCTGCCAGAAAACCGACGATCTCGTCCACTTCGAGGTCGCGATCGAATACTGTCGGTAGCAATCAATCGACGGAAGAAACCAGCAGTCAAATCGATCCTCCAACACTACAACCTCGCCCTCCTCCTATCCCTCCTAATCGACCTATCGTTGCCCCAACCATCGCCGCATCCGCCTTGACAGAACACTTTACTCCCAAACCTGTCCTTCCTCAGAGATCTGACTCTGTCCCTTCACGATCTGTTCCTCCAACCAGTACTGCTATCAAGCAGTCTGCGTCTGAGCTAGCTGCCCATTCTTTCCTGCCTCCTCCACCATTGCCAGTTCGATCCCAAGTCACAGCGACCGTACCTAATACATCTGCTGCTTCTGGTCTTCATCGCTCAGCCACGACTCGTCCGACAGGTCGGAAGGCTACTCTCTCCAGTCTGCTCGACGAGAAATCCACCGAAAGCTACCTTCCACCTCCACCTCCGGTTCGAAAAGTCGCTCCAAACGAGCCTCCACCCCCGCTCTCTCCCCGTAGAGAAAACTCTCTCGATCAGCAAGAAGTTTCAGACGATGAGAGGGGCGGCACTCGAGATTCCGATGACGAGGAGGAGGACGTCTTGGGCGTGCCAGGTCCCACTTCTTCTGTTCCCTTCACACACTCCGGTCCCAAACGGGCTGATGACTACCCTGACCCTACGCTTTCCAATCGTCGCCGTCCTGTTCTCCGCCCTCACCCAATCGAGCTTCCTGGTGTCTCGGGTCATCATCACATCACTTCTTTTGCCTGCTCGGGCAACACAGTCGCCGTAGGATCTCACCACCTTCGGATCTACGATGTCTCACACGGTGGAGACAAACTGCCTAATCTCGTCCTCGATCAGAAGGAAACTGGACTAGAAATCAAGGCGAAAGACCCCCGGATCACCGCTCTCTGCTTCCGACCTGGTCTCGAGTCAGGGGAAGAATCGAGGTTTCTCTGGGCCGGCACCAAGGATGGTCATCTATGGGAGCTCGATCTTTGGACGACCAACGTCACTCAGACAAGAAGTCTGGCCCACACTGGAAGCGTCACCCAAATCTTCCGACACGGTCGCTCCATCCTGACGCTCGACGAGACGGGCAAGATGCTCATCTACGAACCGAACGATTCCAACGCTTTCAACATCAATGCTCCTTCCCAGACTCAACGCATAATCGACCGACAGACTCACATCGATCTCCTCGGTCGACACCTCTGGGCCTGCTCCGCTGCCGGTCACACCTCTTCCACTGCAGCACCCAGAGCATCGCGAGGAACCACGGTTCGCGTCTACGATCCGTTCAGCCCGTCATCGGCCGCTTCATCCAGCGTTCGAGTCCTCACGGTACCAGATTCAGTGACTGGTGCGGTTACCGCCTCTGCGATCATTCCATCAAGGCCTACCGAAGTTTATCTCGGTCACGAAGGGGGTCAGATTAGCGTTTGGGATCGGGAATCGTTCGTCTGCTTGAACGTCCTCAAGATAACTACGAGTGCAGTGGTTGGGATGGTCGGTGTTGGTAATAGACTCTGGACTGGTTCGAGAAGTGGGAGGATCCAGGTGTACGACGTCGACACAAGCCCTTGGACGGTCACAAATCTTTGGGATGCTCACCAGTGGGTCTCTTTTGGATCAAGCTGTCTTCTGATCCACCCAGATGGACGACTGACTTTGACCCTTTGTGCAGCTCAAGTCCCGTCGTTGGTCTGCAGGTTGACACCGACTCACTTGCGCAGGTAAGTCAGAGGTGACGTGTACCCGAGATGCGCGATCGCTGACAAGTTCCTCTTGAACACTCAGGGAGAGCTCAAAGTCTACTCGTGGGGTCGAGACGATTGTGTCCACGGCTGGGATGGATTTCTTGCTGTTGACTGGATGGGTACGTAAGTTAGCCTGCGATACGACCTCGCCACCTATTAACGTGGGCACGTTATATCTATCCTTACCCAAACGTCCTGCAGATGCCCAGTTACTTGAGCGAGAGGCCGAGTTTTGCTCGTACCGAAACCTCACCCTTCTCTCGTGCACATGGAACATCGACTCGTGCAAGCCTAGTGACCTCACCAGTACCGCAGACAACGCATCGTTCCTCTCAAACGTTCTTCAGTCGGAGGATAGCCCGGACATCATTGTCTTTGGCTTCCAAGAGCTTATCGATCTCGATGATAAGAAGCTGCAGGCTAGTGAGTATCGACGGATGTACTTAACGGCATATCGTCTGTAACTAACGCTTTGATATATTCTGCCTTGTCGCTTGCTCCAGAGACCCTTTTGTTCGGCAAAAAGCACAAGGACGCGTCGGGAGGAGGCATGTCGGAAAAGGTCTCCCAACGCTACCGGCTTTGGTATGACAAGCTCGTCCAAGCCGTCCGGGTCGCTATGCCGCCAGATTCACCCTACACCGTGGTTCACACGACCAACCTCGTCGGTTTGTTCACGTGTGTCTTCGTTAAGAATGCTGAGCATGTCAACCTGAGAGACATCGCCATCACGACCGTTAAGCGAGGGATGGCTGGCATGTACGGTAACAAGGGTGCGATCATCGCTCGTATGGTCGTCGATGACTCGAGTCTTTGCTTCATCAATGTGCACCTCGCAGCTGGTCAACGTCAAAAGGCGGCTCGAAACGCGGTGAGTTGGTCAACTACCTGTCGATGAGTGACATACATATTTCAGCGATCAGATTCTGACGGTTGACCTCGTTGTCTCTTCGATCAGGACTTGGCTACTATCCTCGACGAAGACACTCGCTTCGAGGCGGGGAAAGAAGTAGACGGTCTCGCTTACGTTGGAGGAGGAGACGGCTCTAGGATTCTCGATCACGACATCTGCTTTCTGCAAGGGGGTAAGTCCTAATTTATCAATTCTATCTTCACGGGGATCTGCGCGAGCTCGTCTGACCTTGTTGTCCTTCTACCCGACTCACCCAACATCTGCTGCCAGACTTGAACTACCGGATCGACCTAAGAAGAGAAGCAGTCATCTCGAGTCTTCGGGCTTCCGAACGAAGCTACCTGCTCGAACACGATCAGCTCCTCAAAGAAATGAACACAAATGTCTCGTTTCGGCTTCGGACGTTTAGAGAAGCACCCATCTGTTTTGAGTGAGTAACCTCATTCGCTCGGCCTCGCTCCCCATATCTTCCTTCACCTTGGAAAACAAGAATCTCAATCGCTAAGTCGTCGCTGTTCCTCTGCCTTTTTTTTTTCGTTTCATCTCCTTTTTTTCTCTTCTTCATTTCCTCCATACAGCCCCACTTACAAGTACAATCGCAATTCGGACGATTACGACACTAGCGAAAAGAAGAGGGTACCTGCCTGGTGCGATCGGATTCTCTTCCGATCTCGAGTTCCAGAAGACATCGAACCGCTTCACTGTTCGTTAGCATGAACACGAGCTCATCTTGCTTGCAAAAGGGAGAACCCCAAAGCTGATGCCATTTAACCTGATCTCGTCTCTTCGTTGTCCGTCTGTATCCTATCCTATTTTAGACAAGCGATACGAACCAACCGTTTCCGATCATCGACCAGTCTCTGCAGGTTTCATCCTCAAGATCCGAAAGGTCGACCCAAAAAAACGGGATCGACTCCTGGTCGAACTCGAGCGCAAATGGGCGGAGAACTTACCAAAACTCATCGTTGAAGCTTCTGATTTCTATACCCTACCTTGAACAAGTCCTACTTTTTTTTCGTTCTTCTTCTTCTTCTGCTCTGGTCGTTACTTCTGTATTTGCTCCTCTCGTCCCTTCCCATCCTCTCCCTCTCGCCCTCTCACTGTCCCTTCGTATACGCACAATGTATTCGCTTGTAGAGAATACGCACGATGTCAGTCTTTGCAGTTGTTGCATAACATCTGAATGATTTGGTAAAAGATAACGACAGGAAGAAGGTTTGATAGGAAAACAAGTTGGTAGGTAGGTTGGAAAGTCCGGGTAAGGTTTAAGACGGTGAAAGGCAAGAAAAAAACGAGTGCACAATAATGACTGTGAGGGTGACAAGCACAGAGTCGAAACGACAAAAGGTAAAGAGAGAGGGTTGGATGAGGGGCGTTCGAAGAACTGACTGCGAAGACTGCGAGGGAGCGAGAGAAGGATGAGAGGGACGAAACAGTTGACGAATGAGATGGTCAAGCAGAATAAATGTCCAAGGGGGGTTTTCTAAGAAGGAGCACGGAGGGGGAAGAGAGGCAGACGGTAGCAGCAGTACTTGAGCAGCGATGGAAAGACCAGAAGAAAGAGGAAGCAAGAGCAAGGAAAGAGAGTAAACAGCGGTGAGCCAGCGATACAAAAGATGGACAGGGAGGATCAGACAAGAACACAAAAAAAAAAGCTGAAGGAAAAGAAGTGAGGATGAAAGGACAGAGATAAAACGAAAGAAGAGAAAAAGGACCAAGTAAGGCCGGCGATGAGGTCGGTCGAATGGTTTTGGTAAGTAAGAGATGATGAACGAGTCCGTAATCCGTGAACTTGAAAGGTAAGAACAAAGAGATAGATTCAAAATAAAACGGGAGAAGACAGAGGTGGGCGAAGGGCCCAGTCTGTGGTTTCGAGGGAGGTATCGAAATCTACAGAGGGGACGTCAAGCTGATTAGGCTGGGAAAGGTGTCGTCAAGTACTGCTGTGCCGATCCGACGACGTTTGCGAGTTCACCCGTAAGGGCTAACTCTCCACCCCGAACAATATCCGAACTGCTGGCCTCTGGACCGAGGACGGCAGCTGCATGACGAACGGCGGTGACCGCTCGAGTCTTGGCGTCCACGAGAGTAGCTTCGGTGAATTCTTGAGTGACAAATCCCGCAGTGAAGAATTGGTGCTGACGGGATACATGAGCGTCGTTCAGGACTCTGGAGCTGATTGCGGAACAAGCGGCGACGAGTTCCGGGTTCGATGAGGGTTGAAGTGTTCGACCATGCATCTTTTCGTCCTGAAGTAGAATGTCACATAGAGAGGGAGAGGCGAAGCTTAGGAGGGACTTGGACGTGGGTGCATATAGATTCGTACGCATTCAGCGAAACTCACGACGCTCTCTACCACAGCTGCTTCTGCTGCGACTTGGTTCCCACTGATTGGATACTGGCCCAAAGGAACGATGGGGAATGCGTCGAAGAGGTTTGAGGGGTTCGTACCAGGGTCCGGGTAGCGTGAGACTGGGACTGCAAGCGAAGCTGAACTCTGCGACGCTGGAGATAGGATTTGGGTACTGTACAATGGGACGATCAACAGTCAGTCCCAGGAAGATGTGTTCTACTAGGGCCGCAAAAAATCTGCACACCTCGAAGATCCTAGTGCAGGTAAGAAGGCCTCCGACACATCAGGTTCCGACTGATCCTCTCGCGACGAGGTCGCAGCCACGATCGTGATCTTAAAGGAGTGGGTGAGCTGCTTCTCGACACCATCTTGCTTGAACTGAAGAGGTCGCAGGCGGAAAATCAACAACTAGCAGACAAGAGATACGAGAGAGACGAGAAATAGTGAGAGAGCAACGTACTGTAGCGATCGTCTCGACCCTGTGAGATTCAGCGTCCTGCGGAGGGATTCCGACCAGTTCATTGTCTACCCACGAGAGCCATGAGGGTAGACTACCGGGAGGGGAGGAGAACGTTGCGATAATCTGGTCGGAGGGTCTAGAGGAAGACAGTAATGGATTCAGGTCAGGATAGGTCACACGGATGCGATGTAGTCACGAAGCCCAAGAAGATGCTCACGTATGAGGATCCCACACACGAGGATGCCACTACAGGTAAACAGATTGTGCAAGTTTTAGCATATATAACAACCCTCATTGATCAGGTGAAACGAAACCCACGTTGTACTCCGTCCCAGCAAATGCTTGGTTATGCTGACCCGTGATCTTACGCTCGCTGTGGACGATGAGTAGCAAAGGGAATGTGGAACCATGAGTAACACTCAGATGAACAAGGCACTCAACAAACGTGATTGATTGAATATCGCGACTTACAATCTCTGGAAGATCCAACCGCCTTGCCCATCCTTCCTAGCTGAGATCATCCAAATAAAGTTGCCCTTCGACTTGGCTTTTTTACCGTCTTCGTTGTTCCTCGAGATGAATGGGTGATCCCAAAGGAACTGCTTAGTTCGCTTTGAGGTGAGTAAATCTTCTCCGAGATCAGCGTCCGCGAGCTGTAGCGCGGGATCAAGCTGAAAGGTCAGCAAGGCACACCGGCTAGAGCTACACTCGGAGAACAGAGGGAGACGTGGAACGTAAAGAAACTCACAGCATCCAAAAAGGTATTGGTGAATGCCTGGATCCGGAATTTGAATGGTCGAAAGTCCATAGACTCGTCCAAGCGCTGCATCTTCTTAGCCATGAGGACTTGATGGACGGGCTCTCCCTTCCTGTCTGTCATCTCGGCTGATATACGAATAAAATCCGGTCTTCAGTCACTGACAGTGGTCACAGCAAGGGTCAAATCGAGACTCTGCGAGGGAACATCACTTACTATCGCTACAGACGGCACTCAGGAATTGATGAAAGACTGCATCCAACTTGGTCTGGACCTCTTCGCTCAACGGTAACACGGTCGTGCCATCCTCGGCATCCCTCTTAACGCTCACTTTCCTTCTAGTCTTTTTCCTCTTAACCGCTACGTAAGTCTCGTCCTCCGAGTCCTCCATCTCTACGTCTTGCTCTTGCTCTGATTCGCCCTCTGATTCGGGTTCGACTGTCTCAACATTGGTCGAACCCTGAGGGCCAGATTCGATTTGCGAGTTGACATTGGACGGTCTCGAGTTCTGTCGGGGAATGGAAGGCCGAGCGGTCGGCGGAATCGAGGATGTGGATGGTTGCGGCTGCAACTGAGAGCTGGAGGGTTGCTGCTGAGGGTTCGGAGACTGCTGTTGAGGAGACGCAGACTGCTGGTGCTGCTGGGGAAAGAGCTGCTGAGGTTGAAGGTGCGTGGGTGGTGGTAACTGCTGCGAAAGCTGAGACTGTGGAACCAGCTGCTGCTGTTGAAGCTGAGGAGCATGGTGAAGGTGAGGATTCTGCTGATGCTGCACCTGCTGAAGGGGATGGTGTTGCTGCTGCTGTGACGGCGGAGGGAACTGATGCGGGTAGGAAGGCTGATATGAGACCATCGGTGGGTTTTGATATGAGGATGGTGGATATGGGGCAGCGGTATGGAGGTAGGATTGCGAAGCTCGGCGTTCAACAGGACGAAGGAAGGAGGGAGGCTCCGATTCAGATCCCATGGTGTTGCCTCGAAGGCGAACGACATGTCTTCCACTCGCTCCAGAACTTTGACGCGATGAGGGACGGGTGCCCGCGGCGGAAGGAGTAGGTTGGTGGTGAGATGCTGGCGAAGGAATTGGGGGTGGGTTGTCTAAAGAGGCAAAGGTGAGCTGGACCTGCTGGGACTGCTCAACAAGGGAGGGTTCGGAGAACGACGGGTAAGAGAGAAGAGTAGGATCCCAATTTAATGAACCGTCGATTGCATCAGGAAAACTTGGGGACACGAGGCCTGGGTCTTCAGCAAATTTCTCGGCGAGCGTTGGGGAGGGAGGTCGAGAGGATATGGCGAGAGGTGAAGGGACAATGGATGCGTGTTGCTGTGGGACTTGGAGCGAGCTGACTGACGACGACAAGGGTTCTGGGGATTGAGATGACAGTGTCGGAACCGCAAGCGATGAACTGGCTCGAGGCTGGGGAGTCGGAGGCATGAGGTTCTGCTGGTCCTCCTCACTCGGAAGAAGTTGATGCTCGACACTTGGAAACGAGTGAGAGTGAAGAAGTGGCGGTGGCTGCTGGTTGAGATGGACAGGTTCGGGTTGTTCGATGTCTGTCGAATGACGAGCGAACTTGGTAGCCATGTCGCCAAGGAGAGGATTGGGTGACGCTAGCGAGGCGGGTCGCTTGCTCAGCAACGGCTTGGTCGCATCTAGGTCAACACTTGGAGCGAGAGCGAACGCTTCGACGGCTTTGTCCTGGGCGTTCATGTCGACATCATCAAAGGCAGAAAGACCTGGCGACGTTCGGCTGTCAGGGAAAAGCGGTGTCGGAGTGAGAAGAGGAGCGGTAGATGTCGAGGGAGCCAACTGGGATGGAAGGTCCATAGAGGCGATGGCATTAAGTGTTCGACTGATCTCATGAAGGTTCTCGGCATCGTGGGGGATGTCGCTCTCTCTACCGTCCATGATAGCACGTTTCATCGCAGCTGCCTGCTGAAGGACGCTAGAAGAAGCCGCAAGGATTCTAGTGAAAAAAAACCGAAATCCCGTCAGCCTGCTGGTTCGACGTCGAGAGGGGTGTAAGAGACGACGATTTACCCTTCGAGATCTCTTAGCTTCGACTCCAACGTCATCGCTCTGATCTTCGCCGAAAGATCAGATGCTGACGACTCCATTCCACCACCACCATAGGGGCCCAGCTTACCTCCCTCCCCAGGTCTGGCATCGAAATTGAGGTTCATTGGATCGCCATGAAGACCGTCCATCCTATCTGCACCCTCGTATTCCGATCCATCAACCTGGAACGATGACATGCCCTCTGCGTATGTTTGTCCTGGACGCGACGAATAGCTCGAGTGCATGGGAGACTCGCGACTCGAGAGCGGAGCAGAGAACGTGAAAGAGCCGGTGACGGAAGGCGAATGTCCGCTGGTCGTCGAAGGGGTGTGGTGTATACTGCCGGAGATTGGAGAAAACGCGGTCGAATTGACGGTAGTAGAACGGGGACGAGTATTCACGACGGAAGCGGGGGTGTGATGGTAAGGTTGCGGCAGTCCAAGCGAGAGCGAGTGATGGTTGCTGTATCCTCTAGCCGGACTCGCCGGCTGGCTGGGAGGGAAATAGCTGCCAACGTGGTTTTGCGGAGGAAGCGGTTGACCCCATTCTCCCGAGTACTGCGTCTCGACTGCTTCCGCGAACTGCGGAAACGCGTCCGACAGGCAGCCAGGAGAGAGAGGACGAGAGGTCGGTTGCGCATTGCCACGCGGGGAGGAAAGTCCTGAGAGAGTTTGGCGTTCAGGATGAGGCTGGGTGACGATCGAGAGAGGCTGTCGGCAGAGAGGCGATTCGCTGACTTTTCGAGAGGCGTGAGAGTTGGATCGAGATCGGGTCCCTGAGGAAGAGGAACCGGCATGGTTGCCTAGAGCGAGGTTGGCGACGTGTTGGCTCGAAAGGGGAAGGGTCGACGAAGAAGGGAAACAATCGTCCGGGTTATCTCCGCCAACGTCCATTCTATGTGGACATCCAAATGTTGTTGACCGTCTCAGCTTTATCCTGAGGTGATGGTGAGCGAGGAATGACTCACTTTGAAGAGGAATCGTTCGTGTCATAACGACCTTGAGCTGGGACTGAGGCATCAAACTGGAATGCTGGGCCGAGTGAAGATGACTCGGTATCACTCGAGTAGAATTGATGCTGCTGCTGGTACTGCTGAGGAGAAGGGTTCAGCTGATAGGCTTGGGACGGGGAGGCGTCAGCAATGAAGAACGTCTCGCTGGGGTCGTTCGACGTCAACGAATGGGGATAGAATCCTTGCGAGGGCTCCAGAGGGGAGAGAAGTCCAGCGGACGACTCGGGGGAGAAAAACTCGGACACGGCGAAGGATTTGTGTGGATGGACGATCTGGAATGTTTTAGAACATAGATTGTGTGAGGAGACAAACGAAGAGGAAGAAGGAAGTAAGGGAAGGGAAGGGAAGGGAAGGAGTAGAGAAAGCAAGGTTAGATATGAGCAATCTTCGCTTACGGTATCAGATATATCCGAACTGACGGGAAGGATCGAGAAGAGATCGCAGGTTCTAGATGTGTTGTGCTATCAGGCTTTCTGTCTCTTGAGGAAAAGGATGGGGATGTACGGTCGATCAGTTGACGATTTCGACCCAACGATTGAGTTATTCTCCTTGTGGTGTTGGGCTTAGCTCGAGGAAAGGCACATCTTGTTCGAGAGAATGCGAGCATCACTTCTGATCGTCCCTCGAGGGATCGGCAACGCTAGAGGACCGGACCGAAGAGTGAAACTCACGATAGGATTGACCGGGGAAAGGCGCTTGATTCCGAACGTTTGTCTGGAGACAGCGGGTTGATGCAGACCTGAGTACTCGATGCGGTGAGGGGAATGCGATAGCCTGATGAGGTTGCGTGACCGAACGATAGAGGAGGAAGCTTAGAGGACACGCGAGGTCGATGATCGGATTGAGCTGGGGATCAAGTCTAGCTGAGAGCGAGGAGGGAAGGGAGAAGCCGCAGGCGTTGAAGTAGGAGGCGGAGGGAGGAAGATGGAAGGGGAGGAAGCGTGGTTGATTTTGGGGGTGCTTGCTCGAAGTCCGACAAGACAAAGGGTTAGCTTGTGGATGGAGGGATTGCTGTGGGGGGATAGGAGGGAATTTGGACGAAGCGGGGGAAACAGGGGCGACGTTGGGCGAGGTGAGGTCTGGAACGATTCGGTGTGGGGCAAGTTGCTGGGTGGATTGTGTTCGAGGGAGAAGCTGAAGACGTGCAGAGCAGTGATGGTGTGGAAGTTCGGGCTCAGGTCGATAGGAGGGGCAAGAGGGAGAAGGGAAGGAGTTCGCCCACGCGAGGAATCTCTCAACTTCAATCCGAGCCGGATTCATGCAACTCAATTCTTCGCTTGCCATCTATAGCTCAGGCACTCTGCAGCTCGCACAGCTTTCAGCATGCAGACCCCTTCTCAGAGGGTATGGTCCATGCCGGAAAGAGGGGTGCCAAGTCTCCCTCGTCGTGTCTCATCTGGTTCAAAGTCAAAAGTGGATACAACCCACAAGATGATGGTGACGGGTAGGGCCACCAGTTGCTGAATAAAGCCCGATTCAAGAAATCTCCAAGGCGGCGGTAGGAGTCGTCAAGAAGAAAACGCATCGTATCAGAAATAATGGATTGACGTCGAAACGACGAGATCGGATCAATTGCCTAACCACCAACTCATCCAACTCCCCTCACCATGGCTGCTCTTGCTTCGTCAGTCTCCAATCCTTTTTCCAAGCTAAATCCAACGCTAACCACGTCCGAATACTTCCACCACCTAGCCTTCTGCCAGCACCGCGTTTCAACGCCCCTGCTGCTCAACATTCAGACGACGAAGACGATTCAGCTCCCACCCTCTCTTCAACCGCGCTTACCACCCTCATCCGACCATATGGTGGGCGTAAAGGGTGGAGACCGACAAAGCCCGAGGAGTTTGGAGACGGTGGTGCCTATCCAGAGTGCAGCGTCGCCCAGTACCCTCTCGACATGGGGAGGAAGAAGGTAAGTTCGAGAATGATCTTGATCTCTTGTATCGCTCGTCTCTTCAGGCTCTACGTACCTCTCAGGCATTTCACTGACATGCCAGCTATCGAATCGGTCAACTCCACAACAGGCCTCAGCAGGCAACACGCTCTCCCTACAGGTCGACTCGGACGGCAACGTCAACTACGGCGCGATTGCTCAGCAAGGCCAGCGAGAGGGCAAGATCATCCAATCGTCATACAAAGGTTAGTCCGTCATTATTCGTCAACCAGCACAGCAGTCGATGTTGACTGATCGCGTGTATGTGGTCGCCTTCGTCGCTTGGCAGACCTTGTTCCGATCGCCCAGCGAACCGACCTCAAGGCAAGCGACCGGTCGCTCGAGCGGCCCTCCGAAGAGGAGGTCATGAACACTGCCGAACGGACCAGGTTAGCGTTGGAGAAGCTCACCAACGGCAAGATCAAAGCCGCTCAGCCCTCTCGAGTGAGTCAACGTGCTGCTGCCGCGGCCTTGAACGAGGATCGATGAACTCATCGGCTCGCTGCGTTCGTTTCCAACATCTCCAGGTACCCGACTCGCAGGGATCTACTTCCTACGTTCGATACACCCCGGGACTCTCTAACTCGAACGCGTCGCAGCGAATCATCAAGATGACCGAAGTCGTCGAGGATCCTCTAGAGCCTCCTCGTTTCAAGGCCAAGAAGATCCCCCGAGGTCCTCCATCTCCTCCTCCCCCCGTGCTTCGTAGTCCCCCGAGAAAGGCGTCAGCGCAAGAGCAAAAGGATTGGATGATTCCTCCGTGTATCTCAAATTGGAAGAACAACAAGGGTTACACCATCCCACTCGACAAGCGTCTAGCTGCTGACGGTCGAGGGCTTCAGGACGTGAGTTGGATTCTTCTGCTGTAGCCTTGCGCGAAGTTCTGAGCGTCTTGCTTACAATCGGTTGGTTTGAATCCGCTCTCGCCCGCCTGCCCTTGCTATCTTTTCTCACAGGTTCACATCAACGACAACTTCGCCAAATTCTCGGAAGCGCTCTTCGTCGCCGATCGACACGCTCGAGAGGAGGTCCGACAAAGGTCTCTCATGCAACAAAAGCTCGCTCAGAAGGAAAAGGCTGCCAAGGAGGAAAACCTCCGACTACTTGCTCAACGAGCCCGAGACGATCGAGCCGGAATCTCCGCTCCTGTCATGCCCACCAAGGCCGTCGAAAAGGGTCTCGGTGGTGCTCTCGGGGGCTACGGTAGTGATAGTGGGAGCGATGACACGAGTGACAGCGAGGACGAGCGAGCACCTGTTGGTGGAAGGAAGGCTGCGAGCGATGACGACGAAGATGACGAGGATGCCAGGGAGAGGGAGAAGATTAGGAGGGAAAAGAAGCAGGAGAGGGAGAGGGAGATGAGGATGAACAGCATGGGAAACGAGCAGCGAGCAAAGATGATGGCCAAGTGAGTTCACCAACTTGGACAATCTGTCTTCGCGCGATATGGATGCTGACCATCGCTGCTATATGCTTTTCATTATCACCCCAGGGAGCAAAACAGAGACATCTCCGAGAAGATCGCCCTCGGACTGGCCAAGCCATCGCAATCCAAGGAGACCATGATCGACTCACGTCTATTCAACCGAGAATCGCTCTCTGGCTCATTTGCCTCTGACGACGCTTACAACCTCTACGATAAGCCTCTCTTCCACGGATCCGCCGCCGCGTCGGCTATCTACAAACCTCTTACTTCTGGTGCTCAAGCTGCCGGCGAGGAGACTTACGGAGGTGGCACTGAGGAGGGCGTGATGAAGAATCTCGAGAATGATAGGTTCGCGCTTGGTGTGAGTAGGGGATTCGAGGGCACGGAGGGTGGACCTTCTGGCACTCAACCAGCGAGGGACGGACCAGTCCAGTTCGAGAAGGACACGACGGCGAGCGTGGACCCCTTCGGACTCGACCAGTTCCTCGACGCGGCCAAGAAGGGGACTAAGCGAGGCGGTCTCGAGCTGAGAGAAGGGTAAGCGGTATCCTTTCTACTCTAAGCACACATGTATGCTAACGTCTATGATTTTCCTGACGTCTCCTTGCTCCAGGTCCAAGGCGAAGCGTGCGCGTGAAGATGACGAGTAATGAAGTTGTGAGACGTGGATGCGACCTTGGCTTTTAGCTACCTCTGTTCTCTGCTGCGTCTTGATGGATTGTATGAATGTTAAGATGTCTCGTTTCGCTCGTCACCGTCTGAAGAAGTAGGTGGAGCAGAATTATATGAAGCGGTGAGCCTTAAGTGAGTCGCGTCCGCGGTTCACGCGAAATCTCCCAGAGAAAGGTCAACTTCAAACCGTCAATCCCTCCAAATCCCGTAGCTCTCGATCCTCCCTCCTCGACCGTTGCACCCTCATGTCAGATACCACTCCCACCACCGAGGACCAGAACGCTATTCCATCTACCACCACCGAGGACGCCCCATCTACCACTATGCCAGACGCTTCTATCAAAGCTGCCAACGATGCTCTCACCCAGTCGCTCGAGTCCGCCAACATCGTTCCTGACGAGGAGACCGTCGATGGATCCAAGGTCGGCAAGAACGGAAACAAGACTGTCTTCCACGACCAGAACGAGTTCAACGTCAAGGTTCGTGACCAGACCTGACTCAGCTCCTACAGTGGTTTCCTGCTCTCGGTGGTTCCTGCCAACCCTTCCTAAGCTCTATTCTTTCGCTCAAATTCACAATCGCAAAGAATGATAACCTGACCCCATACCCGTACGGTTGAACCCTGTCATCGTTTACAGCACCCTCTTTACTCTCCCTGGACACTCTGGTACGAGTCCCCTCAAACAAAGGGACTTCCTAAATCTGTCGCTGCTACTCCCGTCAGTGTACCTTCTCGATAGTTGACATTTGCCTGCCAGGAATGCTGACCGACTCAACTTGCCGAACTGACTGTCATAGTCTGACGGTTCTCACAATCCCGCTGCTGGCGGTTGGATGGACAACGTCCGACCAGTCGTAAGCTTCAACAGCGTCGAGGAGTTCTGGGGGTAAGGCGTTTCCTTCACTTGGTCTTGTTTTTCTACATCGGTCGGACATCGAGATACGCTGATACAGGCGGAGGCTGATCGCATCTCCTACCTTGGATATCTAGCACCTACAACAACATCGTCCCCCCCTCACAATTGCCTGCTAAAGCCAACTACTACCTCTTCAAGGTACGTCGGCAATTTCTAGCCTGTCAAATTATACCGAATGTCATCATGCTATCGCCATTCTGACTAATGCTGGATTTTATATGCACAGGAATCCATCATCCCCGCTTGGGAAGACGCCGCCAACAAGGATGGAGGAAAGTGGTCGGTCCAGCTTCCCAAGGACCGCAACAGGCAGAACATCGACCCAATGTGGATGCACACTGTACGTGGTTGGTCTTCCGGAATCAATGCCATGAGCTTCCTAGGTGGTGCTCACTGACAGTGTCGAACAAAATCACCTGCATTAGATGCTCGCTGCGATCGGCGAAACCTTCGAGACCCCCCTTCCCCCCCTCTCTCCTTCCGAGACCCCCGAGCAGCACGAACCTTCTCCCGACCTCATCACTGGTGTCATTCTCTCGACTCGACCCAACTTTTACCGACTCGCCATCTGGACTCGGTCATCGCCTGGACCTGAGAGTGAAGCGGCGACTGACGACCTACTGAAGCGAATCACCATGATCGGCAAGCACTTCAAGACGGCAGTCCTGGGATTCGGAGAGGACGATAGACTCGTCTCTGGTTACCAGACTGAGGTCGAGTGGATCAAGCACTCGGACTCTGAGAAGAAGGACAAGAAGGTACGCTTTGAATCCTTGATCTCGACTCGTCAAGCTATCAATCTCAAACGAATCAGCATACTGATCCCTGTGTCTCTTGTAGTCTGTCCGAAAGATTATCGCTTAGGTATTGGATGATCAATCTAGATGGACACACTTCTTTGCATCGTCCGCTCGTTCCTCGTTTGTTTCTCTTATCCGTTTTTCGGAGATCGTTTTCCTTTTTTTTCCTTTTTTTTTTTTTCTTCTCCTTGTTACCCCTCTTGTAAAACACGCCGAGGCGTTCGATTGTGTAGATGCGTAGTTCCCTCTCGTCGATGTCGTCTCCCATGGGATCTACATGACAGTTTTCCCGCTAGTAGCTGGGGAATTTGTTTCTGTTCTCTCTGGATCGTCGTCGGTCTGTTGGTGTTATGGATGAGAGATGATCGTTTTGGTCTTGTGTAAGAAGGTGAAAGGACGAGCTTGGTGGAAAGGCGACGAGGGGAACCCAAAAGGGAATCGCCTTGTCGCGAAACCATCACTTCCTTCCCTCCCCATCCCACGTCGCAATCCGTCATGCTTGCTCTCAGGTCTTCCCTCCGGGCCATGCCCAAGTTCGTTCCCACCGGTACCGTCTCCAAGGTCGGATCTCGACGATCCGTCGCTCACCGTCAGTCCTTGCTCTCAAACGACGATTTCTTCCCCCTTCTCTCTCTCCCCTTCCTCCCTCGACACTTTGGTCAACCCTCGGACTCACCTTGCTTCTCATACAATTCTCACGCCCCATCCTTCACTTTGTCCAATCTCACTTCCCTTGACCTCCAACCCGTCTCGGAACAGACTGGGAGAACACAAAGGTCAGTCGAACCGACCTCACACGCCTAGATGCGAATCGACCAAGTAGCTCACCTCCCTTTCCATCGTCCTACTCTCATCCTCTCCTTCAGGACAACGTACGCATCTATCTTTGAACGAGAGCTTGTAACGACTGATCTGTGAACAGTATCTGAAGCTGACTTGGGAACCAACTCACCGACGGGGGGAAACCATAAATCAAGTGGGCTCCCTGGCAACCCCTCGCGACGAGGTCGCCCAAGGTCTTTGGAGCTGCTATGGGTGGTTCTCTCGCTCTCTTCTTCTTCCTTCCTTTCATCGTACGTGCCATTCCTTTGGAATCGACCCACTCGCTAAAACGCCGAGGCAGAGGGAGTCAGAGGAGCAATTGGAGACGAGTTGGTAAGGATCTTGTCTAACATGAGACCTCCCCCTTCCACTCGCCTTGCAACGTCGCTTTCGGATCAACAGATTGCCAACTACCAGCTCATGAAGCAGGGCAAGGTGAGTCACCACGATGATTCCGTTCCCTTCGCGATGCTTTACGTCTCGAGCTAAATGTCCGTTTGTTGCTTGACTCTCTTTCTCCAGCACCTCTACGTAAGCGCATCGTTGAGGCTTCTCTCAATCTTGACCTCAGGAAAAGCTAAATCCATCGACACCTTTGTTCCTTCATGCTTCATGTCGGACTTGCCTAGTGGTCGGACCCTGCTGGTGAGTCATCTGAGAGGCAATCCAACTTGAACGATCAGAAACGGTCCATTTACTCATACGTGGCTTCTCTCTCTCTCTGTCTCTCTCTCTCTCTCTCTCTCTCTCTCTCTCTCTCCCTCTCTCTCTCTCTTCCTTTTCGCAGAGTACACTTCCGAGGACGACGAGAGCGATGACTGTGAGAGATTGTTCTGTCCTCACAATCTTCCTCTTTTCTATCTCCATGCTTCCTTCCGCCTCGATTCCGGGTTTCACTCGCTTCTCTTTCTTCTCTCCTGCTTTGCTGATTGCCTTCCTCTCCCCTTCCCTCCTTGACGAATAAAGAGAGTTCAGGACGTCAATTTCAACAAACGGAAAGGGGGGAAGAAGACTCGTCAAGGTCTCGTTGAGAGATTTTTTTGGGATGCAATGCACATTCAGAAGTTTCGCGCGCCCGTTCTCACTTGAAAGGTTTTTGGATAGGAGATCTGCCAGAATAGATGAGGCCGAATTGGACACGAGCGTGTGCCGCCCGATCCACCATCAGGTTTCCGAACCGTACGGAAAGCAAGTACGGGAGACGTCATGAGGTCGAATTCTCCCAATCGGGTCGCGACCGCAAAAGGAGAGAGAGAGAGAGGCATAAACGAAGATGTCTACAGGTCGACTGGGTCCATGATATCGTCGTGAACTGAAAGTAGGAAACATAGGAAAGGAAGAAACCCATCCTCCCAATGTCGTTATCGATGAAGATGGCAACAACTCAGTTATATCTAGACAAATACGAGCGGAAATGAGGAGAATGGGAAGAGAGGAGAAAGAAGGTGATAGGAGCGTGATTGGACGGGTTATCAGTCAACTTGAACGCCCTACGATGACATTCGTACCGGGAGAGAGAGGGAAGAAAAAGGAAGAAAGAAAGAGAACACTCACTGAGCGTACTGAGCCGTACTCGAAAACTTGCCACCCTGCTTGACGACTTTTTCGACTGCATCCAAGAAATCACGTTCCGTCGCGACCTTTCTTCTGGCTCGAATAGCGAACATGCCTGCTTCAGTCGCGACGGATCGAAGTTCGGCTCCCGTCGTGTTCGGACAGAGTCGAGCGATAAGATCGAATCGGATGTCCTTCTCAACCGACATTCTGTTGGAAGAAAATATTGTTGATCGATGAGTGAGTTGGTCGGGGTTTTGTTTTTTGTTTTTTAGTCGTTGTTGACGAATCATCGAAAGGAGATGTCGCTAAGAAGGAAGAAAGACTCACGATCGGGCATGGATCCGCATGATCTGAGCTCGACCTTCGTTGTCAGGCAGGGCGAATTCTACTCGTCGGTCCAGACGACCCGGTCGAAGCAACGCAGGGTCGAGAGTGTCGGGTCTACAATTTGTCAAAGGCAGGAAGAAGGATGATTGATCCGGTCAGTTCTCGAAAGAGAGAAAAGGAACTTTAAGTAGACACGAGGAAAGCAAGGACCGGACCAACCTGTTTGTAGCCATGAGAACCTTGATGTTTCCTCTTGCGTCGAATCCATCGAGCTGGTTGATGAGCTCCAGCATGGTCCTCTGAACTTCATTGTCTCCACCAGCACCATCGTCGAACCTCGCTCCACCAATCGCGTCGACCTCATCAAAGAAAATGATGCATGCCTTCTTCCCTCTCGCCATCTCGAACAGCTCTCGAACCATCCTCGCCCCCTCACCAACATACTTCTGGACGAGCTCCGATCCGATGACCCGAATGAATGTCGCGTCTGTTCGGTTGGCGACAGCTCGAGCACATAGGGTTTTTCCTGTTCCCGGAGGTCCAAAGAGCAAGACGCCCTTGGGAGGATCGATTCCAAGCGTAGCGAATCGTTCCGGCTGATTGAGACGAGAGGTGGCAAGATCAGAACCGAACGAACCTCTGGAACTTATTGGTCCATTCACTAACCTCTAACAACGGCAGCTCGACGACCTCCCTCAGCTTCTCAATCTGCTCTTTGCAGCCTCCGACGTCCGAGTACGTCACGTCTGGTTTCTCCTCGACTTGCATCATCGTAACTGAAGGATCGATCTTGGGTGGCAATGGAATCTGAATCTTGTAGTTTGTTCGGTCGACACTACATAGGCAAAGACGACGTGCGAGAGGACGATGTCAGCGTTTGCAAAGGTGCCAAGAGGTCGAAGTAACCACAATCTTGCTCTTCTCACCCGACTCTCATTCCCTCCTCAACGTCGGTAGGAGCCACTTTGTCTCCCAGCCCGACAACGAACTTGGCGATCTGCTTAATGTTGATGACGTATTTGTCGCTCTCCTCGGTAGGTTGAGCGTTAGCTCCTCCAAACGATTGGGCGAAAGGGGACGGCACTGAGGCAGGATCGACAGCTGAAATAGGACAACAATGTGGGTTTGAGCCAGGTGATGACTATTATCCAATCGAGGGCTGACTACAAGTCGACTCACGTCCGGCCTTGATAATCTTGGTACATCGGGCGACCTGAAGCGGGTGCTCCTCGCCTTGTCGGTGCTGGATTACGCGAGAGGAACGAACGCGATGAGTCTGGAGCCTTTCAAAGTTCCACCATAATTCCCCGATTTCCTGTCAGCTTCATAGCCTCGGCAACAAGTTCACGCACCTTGTCGGACTGAATGTCCCAAAGATTCGGGGCGGCGAGACCAGTGTCGCTTTCTTTGATTCCAATCTTGTCGTTAACGCGCTTCTGTATGTCTACGATCTCGGCATCAATCTTCTTTAGCTGTCGAGCGTAAGGTCCTTGCCCCTATGATGTAGTAGATGCGATGAGAGGACGGTGGGTTGACGAATGCAAGGTGATGAGCGAGTCTGCGAGATGGACGGGCGGGTCCGGGTTGAGAAGATGGTGTCTCGGGAGAAGTCTGACGAACATAAGTTTTGAGGATTTGGATGTCGGTGTCGTCGAGAGCTGGTATAGAATGGAGGGAACATGGAATGCGGTCGAGACTCGCAGATGAGCTTGAGAGAACGAAGGACCTCCAGCAACGCAGACGGCCGGTCGAACGGTCACAAGGGGAGACGTGGCACTCACCAACAATCTTTTCTTGTGGCTTTCCGTCCTTCTCTGGCTTCTTTTCAACTAGGAGAGGAGAAGGAGCGATAAGGGAGTGATGGTTCGGTTAGTAAGTCAAAGGATCGGGTGGTCTGGCTGGCGTGAGATCGTACACTTCTCCCAATCGCTGTTTTGGACGAAATGGAGGGAGAGTCAGGACTGATAAAGGGGTATATGCGCCATGGTTAGAAAGATGGCTGACGCTTTAGGTGGCATTAGGTCTGAGGGATTGGTGGTGCGTGGTTGATAATGAATGAGTGGATGAGGTACGAGTGTTCCCTCCTTGACTTCCTGGGTTCGTCATGGCTTCGAATCATCCAAACCACCACTACCGCCTTCAACGCCATATCATCTAGACAATCATGGTAAGCCCATCACCAGCATTCTCCATGAGGGCACATCCCGAAACCATCGTTCACCACTCATCGCCCAATCCTATCCTCCCATCCCCACCCTCCCGACCCCATCTCACACACTCACACCCAATCGGTCTCCTCTCCCGCTCTCCTTGCCATGACCCTCTCGTAATCCCGCCAAGGCCGGAGCTATGGAAAACGCAAAGAGGGATCTTCCCAAGGTACTCTCCCGACATACCTTCCATCCTCATCAGGACTTCGCTCATCCCCTCTTCATCACCTATCTCGTCTTGTCTCGCTTCCTCCCCCTCTTCGCCCCTTTCCGTTCTTTCCATCTCTTCAGATCCGAGATGAGGATAGGGAGTCCAGATACGGTTCAGTCTTCGGTGTCTCGGGTCCAGTCGTTATCGCAGAGAACATGATTGGAGCTGCCATGTACGAACTCGTGAGTAGTTGGCCATCCCGCCCGTTCTTGCTCTCCTTTCCGCCCCCAGCCTGCCAGGTCGCCCTCACACCCTTTGGCCTCGGAAGAAGGCTGGGCTTAAAGATTCCGTTTCCAAGCGGCTATAAGACTCGCAAGCTGACTTCACCTCGACTGGATCAGGTCCGAGTCGGACACGATGAGCTCGTCGGAGGTCCGTCATCTTTCCGGTCGTTGCCTCTTGCACTATCTCGGTCGACTGATGTGTCTTCATCTCCACCCTGACCATCTACAGAGGTCATTCGAATCGACGCCGACAAGGCTACTATTCAGGTCTACGAGGAAACCTCGGGTGTTACCGTTGGAGATCCCGTCCTTAGAACCGGCAAGCCTCTGTCGGTCGAGCTTGGACCGGGCTTGATGGGAAACATCTACGAGTACGTACCCAGAATCCAGCTCGGTCAGCATCCGATCGGCTCGGACTAACCGCACATCCCTCGTAGCGGTATTCAGCGACCTCTGAAGGACATTCAGGAGAAGGCCCAGTCGATTTACATCCCTCGTGCGTGATCGTTTGGTTGCTTCTACTTTGTCCTCTCGCTTGCTCATGTGCTTTCTATGTATCATTGGCGTCTCGACCAACAGGTGGTATCTACACCGACGCTCTCTCTCGAACTGCCAAGTGGGACTTCAACCCTGCCGATCTCAAGGTCCGTTGTCACCTGCCGTTCTTTGCGTTCCATCTACAATCTCTCAGACGGCCTGACTTTCCTTGCCCAGATCGGTGATCACATCACTGGTGGAGATATCTTTGGACGTGTCTACGAGAACTCGCTCGTCGACGACCACAAGATCATGCTCAACCCCAGAGCGATGGGAACCATCACCCGGCTCGCTGAGAAGGGTGCTTACACCGTCGACGTGAGTCCTTGTCCGAACCTCTGTTCCGAAGATCTGGCTCCATTTGCTGACGTGCCTCGCCTCGTCTTCACTCTAAATTTTAACAGGACGTCATCTTGGAGACTGAGTTCCAGGGCAAGACTACTCAGCACACTCTCAACCAAATCTGGCCGGTTCGAGCCCCTCGACCTGTCAGAGAAAAGAAGACTGCCGACTACCCTCTCCTGACTGGACAGAGGATTTTGGATGCTCTCTTCCCGTGCGTCGTCAGGATCTGCACCGCCTTACGGCAGTTACCGCGCTGGCTGACATTCGATTTCATTGTTTTCTTCACTAGATGCGTTCAGGGTGGAACCACCGCTATCCCGGGCGCGTTCGGATGCGGAAAGAGTTCGTTTGCATCCACCAGCTCAGGAACAGTCTGGACTTGGTTGCTGACTTTTATCCGTGGGGGTCTCTCTGCGGGCTTCAGCTGTCATCTCGCAGGCTCTCTCCAAGTTCTCCAACTCCGACATCATCATCTATGTGTAGGTCACTTTGTTCTCGTCTGCTCTTATACCTTGGTTGACGCTCCTCACAACTGACTCGATTTGCTTCTGAACCTCAGCGGTTGTGGTGAGAGAGGTAACGAGATGGCTGAGGTCCTGATGGAGGTAAGACATACTGCCGACTAACAACCTTGTCCACAACCGTCGTCAAGGCTGCTTAACTAACGACCATGTCCTCTGGTTGCTTCACCACAGTTCCCTGAGCTTACCCTTCAGACTCCTGACGGTCGAGAGGAACCCATCATGAAGCGAACCACCCTCGTTGCCAACACCTCCAACATGCCCGTCGCCGCTCGAGAAGCCTCCATTTACACCGGAATTACCCTCTCCGAATACTTCCGAGACCAAGGAAAGAATGTCGCCATGATGGCTGATTCGACGTCCCGATGGGCAGAGGCGTTGCGAGAAATTTCCGGTCGATTGGCTGAGATGCCGGCGGACTCGGGCTACCCTGCCTACTTGGGAGCCAAGCTTGCCAGTTTCTACGAGCGAGCCGGAAAGGTTGACTGCTTAGGGTCCCCTAACCGAGATGGTTCGGTCTCGATTGTTGGAGCGTGAGTCGGACATCTGGCTGTCCATTTCCGTTCTGTAACATCACATGGCATCCATCTGACGCCCAATCACACACCTCTAGCGTCTCACCTCCCGGTGGAGATTTCTCGGATCCTGTTACCTCGGCTACTCTCGGTATCGTTCAGGTCTTCTGGGGTCTCGACAAGTATGTTGCGCCCTTCCTTCTTCACGTTTTCGCCCGAGCTGGATACTCAATGTGTACCCAACACTATAGGAAGCTCGCTCAACGAAAGCATTTCCCTTCGGTCAACTGGAACGTCTCTTACTCCAAGTACATCAAGACGCTCGAGCCTCATTACGAAGCCACCCAGCCTGGGTTCATCGACAACAGGAACACCATCAAGGAGATTTTGCAGAAGGAGGACGACTTGGCCGAGATTGTCCAGCTGGTCGGAAAGAGTGCCCTTGGGGAAAGCGATAAGGTTACCCTCGAAGGTTAGTCGAGCGTTCCCTCCCTGTTGGCTTGTTCGCAGAATGCTGATCGATCACCGCTTAATCCTCTCTCAGTTGCAAGCATGATCAAGGACAACGTTCTTCAGCAGAACGGTATTTCGGAGGTGAGCACCTCGAAGAGTTTGATCATTCTCTCGCGTCGACGACAACGATGGCTGATTTATGGGGTCGGTCCTGGTATTTCGTTTCCTCTAGTACGACCGATTCTGCCCATTCTACAAGACTACCGGTATGATCAGAAACTACGTCTCGTACTACAACGCCGCCCAGAAGGCTATCGACTCGGGAGACATGACATACGCTCAGGTTCGAGACGCCACGACCGACCTCACCTACGCTCTTTCGCAGCAGAAGTTCCACGTAAGTATCATGTCTGTTCTCGATTTGACCATCGCATTGAGGTATCATCGCTCATTGGTTGTCGTACCCCTTGCTTGTAGTCGCCATCCGAGGGAGAGGACGTCGTCACTGGTAAACTGAACCAACTGTCGGAGGACATCGAGAAGAAGTTCAGGGAGCTCATGGAATAGATTCATTCTCCTCGTTGCACGCAACCATCTGGCTCTTGTGGTCCCTCTTATCCGCTTGCATCCCGCTCAGGGTGCTTCGTTCCACCATACACTTTCTTCCCTTTTGAACTTTTTTGTATCTCTTCTCTCGCATGACGTCTCGATACCCTCTGACCTGTAGTTGCAGCCGATCTCGTCTCGACTCGACTCGGATCGCATGAACTCTATTCTCATGAACTCGTTATTCAGATAGCTGGGAGTCGATGAGACAGTGAACGAATTGAGGCAAAGACGTCACTCGTCGAGAGGGACAGAGTCTCGAGGAGAGACGACAGGGGGTTTGCGTTGACGACCATCCACTTGCATTCACCCCTCCCATCCTCACGCTCCCAATGTCAAGTCCCGACGCCTCGCCTCGCGGAAACACTCAGCGATCAGAGGAAGATGGTCTCAAGAGGAAGAGGTGATCACCCTCGTCTATTCTTCCAGGATCAACTCAAGCCTTGACTGACGCCTGTTTCCTCTACGCTTCATCCTTAGGTCTCTTTCCCCACCCAAGTCGCGACCCTCGCCACCTCTCCAGCGAAGACGGTCGAAATCCCCTGCCATCGACACTCCGTCTTTCGTGCCTTCCGTCCAGGACGTCGACCCAGCGCGACGACGCGAGCGGGAGCGACAACTCGCTCTTCAACTCGCCGAGCGAGAGCTATCCTCGGCTGCCAACGAATCTTCCCAATCCGCCAGTTTGGTCGCGAGCAAACCGTTCGATGCTGCTGCAGAGTTCGCCAAGCTGACGGCGGGAAGCAGGAGTGGAGGAACGTACGTGCCCCCGGCGAGGCTGAGGGAGATGCAGATGGAGGCGAGCAAGGACAAGGCGAGCCCGGAGTATCAGAGGTTGGTTTGGGACGCATTGAGGAAGAGTATAAACGGTCTCATCAACAAGGTCAGTGGCTCTTCCTCGCTGAACAGTAGATGATTTTCGTTGGATCGGACGGAGGCGAACAATCCGGCCTCGCTTCTGGCACTAAAAATGAGCCTGTCTTGCTCCTCCACCTCATCAGGTCAACGTCGCCAACATCAAGCATGTCGTCCCCGAACTCTTCGGAGAAAATCTCATCCGAGGTCGAGGTCTCTTCGCGAGATCGATCATGAAAGCTCAGGCAGCCTCTCTGCCATTCACGCCCGTCTTCGCTGCTCTTATCGCCATCATCAACACCAAGCTTCCTCAAGTTGGCGAGCTGGTTGTCACTCGACTCGTCAGTCAGTTCAGGAGAGCCTTCAAACGAAACGACAAGGTGAGTCGACGCTACCGATATCCATTCGCGAACTGTGGATCGACGTGACTGAGAACTGAACTTCACAACCTTTCCTCGGATTCATTCCAGACTGTCTGTCTGGCGACTGCCTCATTCATCGCTCATCTCGTCAACCAATCAGTCACCCATGAGATCGTCGCTCTCGAGATCATCCTTCTCCTTGTCCAGACACCGACTTCGGACTCGATCGAGATCGCTTGCGCCCTCACGCGAGAGGTTGGCGCCTTCCTCACCGAGCACTCAGCTAAGCCTAACAACCTCATCTTCGAACGATTCCGAGCTGTCCTCCACGAAGGAAACATCGAAAAGCGAGTCCAGTACATGATCGAGGTTCTCTTCCAGACGAGGAAGGATCGTTACAAGGACAACCCCATCATGCAGGAGGGGCTGGATCTCGTCGAGGAGGACGAACAGATCACGCACAGAATCTCGCTCGATGACGAACTCAAGGTCGAAGAGGGATTGAGTGAGTGGACTGATCCATCTTCTTGCCCTGTGACGTGAATAGCAACACCGGAAATCTGAACCGTCTCTTTCCCTTTATAGACATCTTCAAGGTCGACCCCAATTTCTTGGAAAACGAGGAGAAGTACAAAGAGATCAAGATTGAGATTTTGGGAGATGAGGAGTCGGGCGATGAGAGTGGCTCGGGTAGCAGTGGTAGCGAGAGTGACGACGATGACAGTGATGAGGAATCGGCTGCAGGTGAGAGAAAGGAATCCTGCTTGATGATACTCCAGATGCTGTGCATGTGCTAATCTCGCGGTCTTGTGTCACTAGTGGTCCCCAACAAGCACGGCATCAAGGACATGACCGAGACGAACATGATCAACCTTCGAAGAACCATTTACTTGACTATCATGAACTCTGTGCGTCTAGTTCTGCATACCTTATCCGATCTGATTCAGCCCAGCTCACGCCTCATTCGCCCATGATACTTCTTCTTTCCTCTTCCTTTGGTTTCGTAGCTTACCTATGAGGAAGCTGTCCACAAGCTCATGAAAGTTCAGATCCAGGAAGGCATGGAGGTAAGCCATCTGCACCCCGACCTGATCGTGCCATACATGTGCATACCTTTCTTCCCCCAATGTTTGTTAACCAACCAACCTTTATGGCTCTACCCAGATCGAACTCGCCAATATGGTTATCGAGTGTTGCTCTCAGGAGCGATCCTACTCGTCCTTTTACGGCCTCATCGGCGAGAGGTTCTGCAAGATCAATCGAATCTGGTGCGAGGCTTTCGAACTCGCTTTCGCCAACTACTACGAGACCATCCATCGATACGAGACAAACCGACTTCGAAACATTGGTCGATTCTTTGGTCACCTCCTCGCGTCGGACGGAATCTCGTGGGGTGTGTTCCATGTTGTCCATATGAACGAAGAGGAGACGACCTCGTCCTCTCGAATCTTCGTCAAGATCCTTCTCCAGGAGATGACGGAGGAGCTCGGCGTCAAGAAGCTGGCTCTTCGATTCGGCGAACCGACGATGCAGGGAGCGTACCAGAACGTCTTCCCGGTCGATAATCCAAAGAACACGAGATTCTCCATCAACTATTTCACCTCCATCGGTCTCGGTGCAGTCACCGAGAAGATGAGAGAACACCTCACAGTTTGTCCTGCTTTTTTGTTTTGTCCATCTGCCCTCCTCGCTTCGGCATGGCGTGGCTTGAGTCCGGTCTCGTTCCAGTAAGACTGACCGTGATTGTTTTCCTTCTTTGTTGATTCTCTTGTTCTGTCCGTTCCCATCAGAACATGCCTCGACTCATCCTCGAACAGCGACAAAAAGCCCTCGAGGCCGAATCCTCCGACTCATCCTCTTCCGACTCGTCATCCGATTCTGATTCCTCCGACTCTGACTCGGATTCTGACTCGGACTCATCATCTCTCTCGTCTCGATCCCGGCGATCTCGATCCCGATCCGACTCCCGATCACCTCCTCGTCGTCGTCCTCAAAGTCGACGACGGTCATCGACGCCCCCTCCCCGAAATCGAAGACGATCCTCTTCGACCCCTCCTCGAGACCGAGACCGAGATGCAAGAAGGCCGATCGACGACTCACCTCCTCCCCGAAGGAGAAATTCTCCTCCTCGTGGACTCGCTCGAGGTGGCGGTGGAGCCAGGGATTCTCCTCCACCGAGACGAAGAGATTCGCCCCCTTCCAGATTGTCGAGACGAGGTAGGGATGACACTCGATCGCCCTCGCCCGTAAGGAGACGACGTGATAGCTCGACGCCGCCCCCGAGAAGAAGATACGAGGACGACACGCCGCCCAGAGCTGGAGGCGGGGGAAGGGGAAGGAGGTACGACTCAAGGAGTCCCGATCGCGATGGAAGGGGTGGGGGCGGTGGAAGTAGGAGGTAAATGTGAGGGCTCCAGCCGAGTAAATAATCCTTATGTTCTCTCTTTCAGTTGGGTCCCCCTTCTCCCCCCCAGCTTGTAGCAAGTATGAATGCAATGAAACCTCGCTCTGTCCAAGTCCTCGATTGAGCGTACGCAAGTGTATGTCTTTCGCCGTCGTACATTGCGTATCAAGGACAATGCAGTGAAAGAGAGATGACACACAAATAAGGCAAGTACCAGAAGAGAAAATTGGTAAAAGAATCGGTCGAGACACAAGAGGGTGACAATGGAAGACAAGCTATGGTGCGTCAGCAGGTTAGAAAAGGACAAAGGGCGAAAGGGAACATAGAAAGGACAACACGAAGATGACAACACAGTTGAGACTTCGAGAAGGACAACGACGGAACCTATTCACAGAAAGAACCGCGAGGAACAGAGGAGAGGAGGCAACAAACGAGATGAGAAGCAAACGGTGAAAGAAGGAAGGAAGGAAGGGGAGGAGTGATTTGACACAACGATGAGAGAGAGGGAGAAGAAGCTAAGCGAGAAACGAGCAGGGATCTCGAAAGGTACAACAAAAAGAAGTCACGATGGAAGCACAGGGATTTGGATCTTGATGGTGGACCGGCAGGGAAAGATTAAAGCAAGAGAGTGAAGGAAGTGAATTGACGATGAATAGGGAGGTATGCTGATCTATCGAAAGAACATGTCAACGAGGAGTGGATCAAGCCATTCTCCCTTTGCGATACCAAGTTTGATAAAGCGTCGATTATCAATCGTGTATCTACAGGGGTGAGACAGGACGAGGAAATAAATTCTTCTGTCAGTGAAACCGTCGGGTTCACAAGTTTGGTTCTGGCGCTTTCCACGAACCTTCTCATGGCCGATTTCGAAGGGAACCTAAGGGCTTTCAACCTTTCTTTCCTCTTCTCCATACCTTCCCTCAAACCATCGCCATCGTCCGCTCGTCCGTCTTGCGCGATATGATCACTCGCGAGGAGCGTTCTGATATCGAGGTAGTCCTTCAGGTTGACGTATGCTTCGGATTTGAGGAGTTCTCGAGCTTTTCGAAATGAAGTTGGGAAGGGGTGGTACTCTATTTGAGTGGGTGTGGTGGATCGAGTGGGCGTGATGGACCGACGGTGATGGGACGAAGATGAAGAAGCTGAGGAGGAAGGTGATGGAGATCGAATGGACGATGCATAGGTTGACGAGGCAGGTGGGGCACAGAGACCAAGCTCGACGCACAAAGCCTGATAGAGGTATGAGGATAAAGGCATCAGACGATACTCCACGCGGCACGATTCTGAGAAGGAAAGTTGTTGGTGAACGACACACCTGCCAAAGGAGAAGCTTGTTACGAGAATCAGAAGTGAACGCAGCGGTATCGGAGAGGAAACTGAATCGGGATATGATGGACAAAGATATGGAACCATGTCAGCCTCTGGACTATCCCGGAAGCGACACGCATGATCAGTCATCACGAAAGAAAGCACGTGACTCACTGGGTGATATGGTCCGAGGCGAGTTCATCCGTCATGACCGATCCTGCATCGTCATCATGGTACCCTGCCTCGGAATCCTCCTCATCAGTCGGCCGGAATCTCGAACGTCGAGGTCTGTACCTTACGGATCGATTCTGGGAGCTAGAGGCAAAGGAGCCATTTGAGGAGAACGAACCAGCGCGGGTAGAGGGAACGGCTGAAGCGGTCGAAAACGAATCGATGGAGGACGGAACGATCGGGCCCGATGACGATTGTCGGTCGATGGAACTGGGCTGACTAGGCGAACTGGTTTGTGGCTGAAGTTGGAGAGAACCCAAGGCAGACGAGAGTGACTCTTGCTCGACTGCTGCCAGTCGCTGAGCCCTTGCTCGAGCTCTCTGACGGCTGTTAAGTCGACCCCGAGCACCTCTTTTACCTCTCTTGGTGAGTCCAGCACCGTCTTCGCTCATATCACTAGCGAAACTTTCACTGCCCGTTCCCTTCCCAGACGCTCCCTTGCCAGCCGTTCCAAACGACCGACTGCTTCCTACTCTACTCTCGGTTCGAGGAACGAAATCATCCGCCCAGTCGCCTGTGAACCTCTCCTCCTGCTCTTCTTCCTCATCGTCTTCACCCTCGCCTCGTTCGACAAGAACGCCGCTGTCTGTCGTATGACCATCGGATGAGATCCGGTTTGAGGACGATCTGGAATGTCTTCCTTGTTGTTGATGGAAGGTATCGTGGGATCTCTGCCGATGAGAGCTCGAGGAAATATTTGTGGCGTCAATGGCGGAAGGGAGGAGAATGAACTCCCCGTCCGAGTCGTCTTCTGATTGAACGGCAAGCTGTATAAACGAATGAGCGAGGTCATCTAGGTTTGATGAGGTGGATGATGTCGGCATGGCTGTGAGGAATCGTATGGTGGGTACTGTGTGGTATGGGAGGATGGCGGTGGGGATGAATGCGGGGCGAACGGTGTGAGTCGCCGAAATGAAACCGCCCCTTTTGACTTGACCTCTACCAACCATCCCAACGCTTCTCTGACCAGATCCCATGGTCTATACTACCCAACAGTCAGTAGGATCAACCCCAGCCCTATCCAACACCCGGCACCCATCCCCAACGAGCTCCGATCGTCATCCGCCCAAGAGTTGACATAATTCCGATCTCGCTCATTCCTCCAAATCCCCTCATCCTAACCATCACTCTGTAGGAAGGGCAAAGGACGCGAGAATACTCCAGCCACTCCCCAGCAGCACAACTCTGAATTTTGGGAGCAAGCGCGACGTGAGTTGTTGCTCATCCCGGCTATATCTCTCGATGTGAACTAAAGCCTACGCCTCATTGTGTTTTCCCCCTTCCAATCGGGCAACCGACCAGTCCACAGCGATGTCATTAGTATCCTCGTCGGCTCGGCATCTTCGACTCTTCTTGGGTACCCTGTACGTCGCGTCGCTAGTCTCCGTCGTTTTTATTCGAACGCATGACGTACTTACTTGTTATCCCCTTCACCGCGCGACGCGATACGTCTGACAGCTAGATACACTCAAGAATCGAATGCAGACCTCGAGATCCATCGGAAGACCGAGGATCCATACCGTGATCGCCGATGTCTTTCGAGAAGAGGGTTTCAAAGGCTTCTACCGAGGAGCACTCGTACCCGTTTCATCGATAGCAGTCACTCGTAAGGATCCGTCCCTGCTGATCTCATCTAGAATTATGACCACAACTGATGAGATCTCGCGCTCTGATAAGGCTTCTTCTCAATCTCAATATACTCGCACGTCAACGACCTATTCCCCAAACCCTCAACTTCATCCTCACCTACTTCGGCGTCTCTTCGACAACTTGGATACACCTCGTTTCTCTCGGGCATCGCTTCTGGAGCTGCCATCTCCATCACAGCTACTCCATTTGAGCTTGTCAAGATCCGACGTCAGCTCGAAGTTTCAATAGCAAAGGATGCGGGCCAGGTCCCAGGCAAACCGATGACGACCATCGGGAGCATCAAAGAGATCATGAGAACCAAAAGAGGGTGGACGAGAGGTCTCTACACTGGGTTTGGTCCACATTTGAGTAAGTTCAGTTCGCCACCCAAATCGAGTTGGAAGCGGCACGACGTGATCCACGAGTGAGACCATATATGCTTACGCCTTCGCGCGGTCCCAGTACGAGATGGATTGGGTACAGGTCTCTACTTTGCATTCAACGAAGTTTCACGGGCCAAACTGGGTAGACTACCGAATGGAGACCAAGCTACGCCTCCAAAGTGGCTCCCGATCCCCAAAACCCTCATCCCATTTTTTTGTGGGGCGGCCTCTGGTGTGCTCTCTTGGGCATTGGTCTATCGTGAGTACAGACCGCTTGCCCTGTCGGTTCCTTCTGGTCGTCTGATAAGCGGACGGTTCACTAAGCCGGTATTCTCCCATGTTCGCCCACACTTTGTAGCGATTGATGCCGTCAAGGTTCGTCTCTCGCCTTTTTGTCGGGTTGAGCTTGAACCACTTACTAAAAAAAAATCACGCACCCCTCCTTCCTATGATTCTAACTTCATAGACTAATATGCAGAAGAGATCTCTCGCCGGTCAAACCTATCGAGGGCCTGTCTTGACCCTTCGCGACCTAACGCAAGGACGTGATCCTCTCCGACCTCAACCCTTATCAACGGGTATCCTTCGTCTCTATTCTGGTCTCGGCGTCTCTGCTCTTAGATCATGTGTGACTCATGGTCTTCTCTGGTTCGTCGCTTCTTCGAAGCCAACCTTTTTTTTCCACTCACCATTGTGGAACTTCGCTAACGTGTCCTTGATCGACGACTTCTCCCAACCTAGGCTCATCATTGACAGTGTTCAATCTTATCTTTCGCATGGAAAACTCTCAGCGACTCCCGGTCGCTCGCATCGATAGACGTATTCAAAATACAATTCCTTCGCCTTCATGTCTTTCTTTCTCCTCCCTTCATCTCTATCACCACTCTCTTATCGTCAATCTAGCTTCTATCTAGACATCGGACGCGAGTCGTCTTGCCTTTCCCTCCCATCACCCGCCCCTCAATCACATCCTTTAGATTTCCATCACGTATTCCACACATCCACATCATCTGGGCTCGTTGTAATCGTTTCTTTCGCACAACATGCGCGTCTCTCATCACTACAGTTAACAACCTCCCAATTCATTCGAAGCACCTTAGATGTAATCGATGGTTCTTGCTTGAGGGTTTTGCGCATTGAACCTGACTTGGTATTTTTCTGAGGATCGATTGAAGTGAGCGTCGAAGAAATCAGTCAAATCACATAGGGATGGAAGGACCGAAAGCCAGGGGTCAAAGGAGGAGGGAATGACGATGAATGATAAGGAGGGGAAACGGTATCGGAAGGGGGATAGACAAATGGGCATAGAGAGAAATGGTATGGGGTCTCGCATGGTAAGTCAAATGATGAGGTGAAAGAAAGGGAGCAAAGAGATTGGTGAATCGAGAGAAGGGGAGAGGAAACAGGTGTTGGGTGTGGGTAATGTTGCGTAGAAGAGGCATCGCGGTATATTAGAGGGGAAGATATTTAAACGATAGGGCTATGGCAACGAACAAGTAGGCGAGAAGACGAGAGAGACTGTGGGTGGGTTGATTCAAAGAACCAGAGAAACGTTGTGAGAAAAGGATCGGGGATCAGAAGAAGGGGAGAGGCGGGAAATAGCGTGAAGAGAAAGATCGGAACAACATCAAGGAGAAGAGAAGAAGGAATGGGAAGAGAAGAAGAAAAGAGAACAAGACAATCGAGGACCTAACCGACCCCTAGAACTGGTACAACCCCTCCAGGGGATACGACGACGCGTCAACCTCCACCCCAGCCTCCCCAGTCTGTCGGCTCTCAGCCTTCATGTCTCCAACACCGTCCTCCATCCAGGAGGGCAACTCCATTCCAAAATCCGGCCACTCGGCATCGGTTGCCGCGTTGATCGTGTGATCCTGCTGTCGGCACTGATCGTGGAGCTGTGTCAAATTGGTGCCCTCCATAACTTCAACCTCGGCCTCAAGCAAGGCAAGAGCGTTGGCGATTCGTCTCTCCCCCTTTGGTGCAGGTCCGGTTGGCAAGGCGTTGAGAGGGACTCCTCGAGTGGCAATGGAAGGGTTTGATCCATTGCGAGTTTGACGACCTTCGGTAGCGTTCATGACGCTCGGTACGTTGGGCGGAGCTCGAGCCCGCCTAGGACCAGCCTTCTTCATCTCTCCAAGAGCGCCTTGGCAGATGTTTCGTTGACGGTGGCGAGTGAGAGCGTCATGACGAGCGAAGCCTTTTCCGCTGTTGGAGGAGAGTGCAGACGAGAAAGAGGATGAGCTTGGAATCATTCGAAACGGAACGAGTGCAGGGGCAGAGAAAGTCTCACCAAGGGCAGACGTGAGACTTGGTTCCAGTGTGGATCCGTTCGTGGCGTCGAAGATCATGCTGACGGACGAAGGACGATCCGCTTTTCGTTCATGTGGCATGTCAGACGGTGGATCAGATTCGGGTCCTTGTCAGCGTACCAATCACTGAGGAAGGAAGACTCACCAGTCCGGTACAGAACACACAAACGGCTTGTCCTCGAGATGAGCCTGGATGTGATTAACAATCGCGCTCCTCCTTGGGAATGCTCTTTCGCAGCCCGTGACGAGACATTTGTACCTCATCGCGCTATCGGGTTTCGTGCTACGCCCCTTGTCCCAACTAGGAGCAGCCTCGTCTAGCGAGGAATCTACGCCAAGGAGACCTGATCGCTTCATTCGATCGTAATCCTCGTTTTGGGTGTTGTTGGGACCGTCGTCGTTGTCCCCACTACTTGATGGAGAGGGAGAGCGACCTGGGAAGCGACTTCTTGAGGTTGAACCAGGAGGGAGGGACGTCTGAGAGGAACCAGTGGGAGCTGAGACAGAATTGAAGGAAGAGGCAGAAGCTGAGGTAGATATCTGAGAGGTTGAGTTGCCGGGACAGTCCTCAGACTCCTCGTCATATTCGTCGCCTCTCGACGGCAGAACGATAAAAAGTGATTCGATGAGGGCGGTGGACAGGTTCGACTTGGGTGCAGGGGGAACGACGTCGTAGTAGGTGAGAGCGGTTGCTCCGGGACGAAGACGAGGAATTGGAGCCTTGACGCTGAAAGGTTGAGAGGTGGAAGAGGGAGCATGTTCCAGCTGAGGTTGGGGATTTTGGAGATGGTGCTGTTGAAGAGGCGATGGTTGGGATCGATGACTTGAATATTGTTGCTGCTTTGGGTCGAAGTAGGCGTTCCCTCCATCTCCTCCCACCTCCTCAGGGGGCGTTGTTGGATGAACGACTTGCTGGATCAACGTCTTTGGCTTATTTCGAGGTGGTCGACCGAGACGATTACCGTGCCTCGAGATGGAAGGAGAACCCTCTATATTCTTTGCTCTGGTCATCGATCGGAGGGCCTTGGAAGCCGCAGAGATGTTCGGTAAAGGAAGATACTGCTGAGGCTGGGGGGCTGATGGTAGCATATTCAAGGAGGACGGGTTCGAAGGGAGGCAAGCGAAAGGGTCTACGACGTTGTTGACTTCGTACCCGTCAAATCCATCGGTATCGATTCCATGAGGAGCTGACGATCCAGGACCAGTTGAGAGTGTGTAAGCAAGAGCGTGGAGTTGTTGGATACCGGCAGAAGGGCCGGAATAGTCAGAGGAGGAGTTCGATTGGAAAGTTGATGGTTGAGGAGGGGCATGAACAAGGCCAAGATCGAGCTCGAGAGAGGACTGGTCGGCAGAGTACTGAGAGGAGAGATCAGAGGACGGAAACTGATATCCGTTTCCGAAGGCCTGTTGCTGGAACTGCTCGAAGTCGAACGAAGTCTGACCGAAGGGCGCCGAATGAGGTACACCAACCGCTCCCTCGGCTCTACCGTACCGCCCTCCTCCTCCCGCAGACATCTCGAACATTGAAGCGCGCCTTTCAAACTCTTCCTCAGCCCTCAGCTGCCTCCCCATAGTGATCTCCGTTGTATCATCGCGCACCTTGGGTCTCGACACCTGACCCGGTCCGCTGCTCCCCTTCCTCACAGGTTTGATCTTCCTCGCAAGCTTGAGCGGAGTAAGGCCCGTCGAGGCATGCCAGTGCTCTTTCGCTGACGACCTTAATTCTTCCCCCGCCGGCCGTTCAGCCTGGTCGTGCCAAGTCGATTGCTGCTCGAACATCGATGGTGCCGAAAGAGGTAGATCGAAAGAGGTTCCCGCTTTTGTGTCAAAGATGGTTGGGTCCATCGAGCTTCGACGGATCGTCCGAGCGTTCCGAGTGAAGGTGTTGAAGCCTGGCGAAGGTGGGAAGAGGTTGTTTTCGTTCGGTTTCTTTGGTTGACGAGGCGGCGATTCGGGAGATTGGATGTCATTGAAATGATGGAAAGAAGGAGAGGGGTGTAGATCAGAAGACGTCGAGGTGACTATGACAGGATCGAGAAGGTCGGGGTAAGAGGTTGAAGCTTGAGTAGCAAACGACGTGTCGGCAGAGGAAGGAACGAAAGAGTCGTCCGAAGAAGAAGATTGGATCGTTGTGTTATCGGAAGAATTGTCGTGTCGACGGAAAGCGTCGGGTCCTTCATGTCCCGTTCTTCGATCAAACTCGAGCGCCATTCCAGTACTCTCGACCTCCTGAGCGTTGAGCCCAGTGATGCCAAGCTCTCCACTACCCGCCATGCTCACGTGTATCGCAAGCATCTCATCCAGTCCCTCGTTTGACTGAGAGAAGTTTGAGATCATCGGACTTGGGACTTCGCCGAAAAGCTGATCCTGATGGTGATGAGGGAAGAGGAAGCCGGGAGAGAGAGCCGGGGAGACTTCGCCGTTGTTTGATCCTCGGTGGGAGAGGAAGGCATCGGTTCGAATGGGGGAAGGGACTGGACGAGTGCGGTTTGCTGCGGTCTTTTGGGCTGCACCAAAGGAGAATGATGAGCCTCGCTGCTGCTGAGGAAGAGAAGTATCGGAAGTTGAGGTAGTGATGATGGTGGGAGGTGCCGGCTGACGGACTGTGCGAGGGTAGATGGGCTGGAATGAAAACTGTGGGGGCTGGAAAGGTGAGCCAGGAGGAAGACGTAGACTCGGCTTGTCCTTCTTTACACGAGTGGAAGTGGATGAGGTGGGATCGGCAGCAGGAGGAGCGCGTGGCGATGGAACTGCACCGCCAGAAAAGACGTCGGAGGATAATGAGGGAAATTCTTCTTGCTCGCGAGCGAGTCGTTCGCCAGCGGATGGACGATCTCCGAAGAGGTGATTGGATATCGTCGCCGATCCGGGCGATGGATCTCGAGCGGTGCTCGAGCCACTTTGAGCGTTGGCTCGCTGCATAGGAACGCTGAAAAGTACGGCTGAGCTCGAAGATGGAGGAACATGATGAGCCCAAACCAGGGCCTCATCCTGTCGATCCTGCTCCATCCCGTCATAATCCCCTTGATGCCCCTCTTTATCTTGCCCTGCTTGCTCGATGCCTTCCATCCCATGTGCCCACACGAGCCCCTCATCTTCTCCGCTCTTTCCACTCTCATCATACTCGCGACCTGAATCTTGTCTATGTGCCACGTTTCCCTCTGGTTTGTTGTCCCGTCCGGCCTGACGATCCCCTCCTCTCTCGTTGTCATGTTGGCCCCATTTCCTAGGCTGATCAACTCCATGACCAGTCTCCTTCATTTCCCATTGCTTCACCAACTCTTTGGTGTCGACGGTCACTTTGAACGGACTGAGTCCAGTCCCAACAAGGCCGTGGTCGTAAATCTCGCTCGAGAACGAGAAATCGTCTCGGCCCTCACCCCTACCGAGGACTTGGTGGATGGATCCAGGTCCAGCCGTCAGAGCGACGACCTTGACAGGAGAGCTAAGTCTTCGCGGTCGACCGGGAGTCGGCGGATTCTTGCGTTTGAGGGACGCGATTTGGTGAGGCAGGGTTTCGTCGTTGTTAGGCTTAGAATAGAGGACGGGAGAGGTGAGGAAATCGTCGCCCTTGACACCTTCTCGGAAAAATCGAGGTTGGGTGCTCTTTGGTCGAAGCGGAAGATCGAGCGTCCCAAAGGCTGAAGCGACGAGTTGGTTGCGTGTAAAGAATGGAGAGAGAGAGTTGGTGTGTGACGAGGAAGAAGTAGAGCCGAAAGTCTGGCGTTGAGGTGTGGATTGGGTGTGATTGGAAGAGAAGAAGGGGCGAGGGGATTGGGAGAGGTCATAGTCGGCATGCTTGTGTGAATAGTTTCTGGGCGTTTGGTTGGTATGACTAAAGAAGGGAGCATCAGAGTCTGGACTGTTGGGAGAAAATGTCTCGGGAGAGACTATGGCGTTGGAAAAGAGAGCGTGCTGAATGCGGGAAGAGGCGAAAGGGGTACCTGGGGAGAGCCGGGTTGAAGAGTTGCCGGCTGGGGTTGGAACTCGATGATTTTCGAAGATTGGTTCGGAGGTGGTCATGATAAGTTGAAGTTAATCTGATGGGTGGATCAAGCGAGTATGGGGAGGGGGAGGATAAGGGTGAGGAACAACAATGGAGGAAGCGGGAGGATTGAATGACGTACGGTGGGTAGAAAGGATGGGTAATGGTGTATATGTTAGTGTATGAATGGGTAGTAGTAGGTCCAGGCGTCAAGCCGTGAGTCTGTGTGGATGCCCAATCGATGGGATGGATCTGGAGAGGAAGTCGAGGGAGGGGAGAATCGAGGAAGCTGGAGGTCGAGAGGGACGAGAGGGGCACTCAGTCTCGGTCGGGTTGGGCGCAGCAGTTTGTTTTGACGAATTTCCTCCAACCTCATCCCTCCTCCAGGTCCCCCTACACAATTCAGTCCTCAACCCAATCTGATCCTCTTCTTCTCGAATTCCATCCAACCAGTCTCTTCTAACTCCCTTTGCGAACCTCCACAAGAGACAAAAAATAAAATAAAATAAAATCCTCAAACCCCAACGCACATTCCAGCCCAAAGTCGAGTCTTCCCATACTCCCACCCTTCACCCTACCTTCGATTCCTTCTTCCCCTTCACCCAAAAATGTACTCCTTCGCCTCAGCCACACCCAGCCATCACCCGCCTACCTGGTTCACCAATTCCGCCATGACATCCAGCCCTGACTACCCTCAGCAGCATCCCTCCTTTTCTGCCCCAACGCCGACGATTGGACACTCGTCCGATTCCTTCGCCGCAAGACCAAAACGTCCCAGATCTCCTTCCGCCTTTGATCAGACGAATCACCAGCATTCGCTCTCCCAGCAGGACTATAGCGAGAGAAGTGCCGTGAGTCTGTCTCGTCTACATCCGGAACCATCCTCCTTTGGGGCTTTCGCCCGTCCAACTACCTCGCCGCTCATACGTTTGCCTTCGTGCTCCCTCTTACCATTCCCCACAGAAACGATTTCACCATGTCTCTTACCCTACACCTTCATCTTCCGCCTACCCTACGCCCACCTCCTCCGCCTTTTCGTCCCCCTTTGGCCAGGCCGCCACGCTCGAGAACGCGCCGCATTCGATCGGAGTAGAGGAGGACTCAACCATGTCCATGGATGCGACTGATGACCAACGACAGTTCTTTGAGCAACAGACTATCCAACCTCAACACCGAGAGCAGGAAGAGCAGATTATGGAGGAAACCTACGCCGACTATTCGTGGCAGCAAGATTATGGTCTTGTGAGTCTCGTCGCAGTCTTGCTTTCTATCCCAGCCTCCCCACTCTGGTTCGTTCTGATCACCCGACGTGTGGAATGCGGCCTTCTCACTGCAGCCGACAGCAATCTCGCCACCCAGATCCCTCTCCCACAACCTTCGACGAAACTTCTCGTCCGTCTCCGCTACGCCAGCGTGCACACCCTCTGCGACGCCCTTTGGGTCCCCAACCCATGGCCACGCTCAGCTTCCTTCTTGTCCCCCCTCAACTCCCTCAACTGCTTCCTATACTCCCGTCGACCCAAACCATGCATTCTCTCATCAGCATCATCCTCTTTCTCTTCCAACCCTTCCCCACCCAAAGCCTTCGCTACCCGCTCTCCCTGATACCGTCTCTTCTCCTTACCGATTCGGTCACCCTAAGCCACTCCAGCCCATCTCTCGACCACACCACACATCTCTTCATAGTATGGATCCCAGCATGGAGTGCAGGGCCTGCAACCAGGGTATCAGTAGGGGGAGGTACGGCCACTCGGCCTTTTGCTCTGGATTTTCCGAGTGATTCAACATTGTACTCCGTCTTGCCACATCCCTCTCCCGCGTAGTGTATCAACACCATACCCATCATCATCTACATGTCTCTGACCGGTTCCTTTTCTAATCTCTTCTTGATACCGTCATCTTGCATCCACTCTTACATGTTGCTGTTTCTTCGTATAGATTTTGTCATCTTTCCTTTGTTCCTCTTACATACAACCCGATCTTTGCATGGATTCTGATCTTCATCTCAGCATTCACCCAAGAATCTGCGCTGCTTGCACTCGTATGCTCACCAACTTTACGTGCTCGGCTGGAGGGAGAGCGACAACGAGGCGGTCAAATCCTCGCGTCAGGTCTTGCTTGCCTCTGACTGCCTTCTCCTCCTCGCCTCTCCCTTTCCTTCCAATCGTGTCGGGACACTGGTTTTGGTTCAACTGCCCGCAACATCCACAACCCTTCGAGTTTTCCAACGCTCGCCGCCTTATCCAAACGATGACCTCCAGTACTGACACGAGTAGCGAGTCCTTCCTCGATGTCCTTGCATGTCAGGTCTGCTTTCGAGATTACGATCGCGGCACAATGGGTCCATTCTGGGTCACGGGATGTGGCCATGTCCTATGTCAAGAGCATCGGGGTGCGTTGATGCATCGCGTCACGACGCGTCGCTCTGGAATTGACGTCTCAACTGGCATATATGCTGTCGAATGATCTTTTTTTCTTCTCTCACACAGCCACTACGTCCTGTCCAAAGTGTGAAACTCGCAATCCAGACGTACAACCTTTTTCGTCTGATGCTGTAAGTTGCTCACACGGTTTCTACCGCGTTCGGGTTCCTGCTGACCGCCGAAGCTGGCCTCGTACACTCCAACCAGCTTTCGCCAGACATCCTTCGATACTTCTCCTCCATCCCGTCTCAGTTGGAAGACGTGGTGTCGGCTGCTCGGGTTCGTTGCTCTTGGTGACCCCTACCAAAATCCCATCATCCTCTTGTTGGATCTGAAGCGGAGGCCTAAGATGACCTCGCCCTGCCACTTACCAATTTCGTAGTTCCAACAAAGCTTCCTCCTTGCTCTTGTCGATCGTTTCAAGGGTAGAACCATAGATCAAAAGGTATGACGCCCAGGGCGCCGTTCGATCTTCGTACTATGCCTGATCCCTCGTTTCACGCAGGAAGTCCTGACGACACTTAAGGCGCGTCTGCACGATCTCAAAGAGTGCGTATGACGTTCTCTGCTTGTCGCTTGATAAAGACGAACTGACCGCTTCGGTGTCTCGAAGGAGGAATTTGGAGCTTGAGGATGAAGTCAGGCAGCTTCACTCGCAGCTTCAGGATCGGCGCTCCCTTCAAGAGGGTCCCTTCTCGAGTCGAAGTTTCCAAGGCTCAGATGCGAGCAGAAAGAGGACGAGGCTTCAAGAACACAATTCGGAACTGTACGTATATCCTGCTTTGCACCTTTTACGGGTTGATGTGCTCATCTCTCCCCGTTGTACCCAACTTTTGTTTGATCGCATCACAGTATGAACTACTCTCCTCCATCAGCTCCGTCTTCCTCTCGAGGTAACCCGTCTATCCAACCGCAGCGACTGTCTATCCCACCTTCTGAGAGAACGCCAAGCATCCAAGCTCAGGCTGCCGTCAACACCCGAATAGGAACTGGCCTGGGAGGGAGGACAAGTCGGCAACAGCTGGTCCGATCCTCAGTCAACGAAGGACGACGACCAGGAAGCGTCATTCAGGAGGAGCTAGGGTTGGCTCGATCTCTTCGCTCTTTTCCATAAGGCACCTGCTGATCGACCCCATGTTGCTCGCATTTGCCTGAGATCAGTCATCTAGCTTACAGCCATGCAGACTCTCGGGCGCAAACTCCTCAACTAAATGGGCACGCTAGCCGCTCCACCTATCCGAATTTTCCTCCTTCTGCAAGTCGCCGCTACTACCCCCAACAGCAGCAGCTCTCTGCCCAACCTTGGCAGCAAGATCAATCTCAGATCGAGGAGCAAGGTCGACCTCTTGGTCGTCATGCACCCTCTTCGATAGTCAATACGGGAGTGCGTCGTCAATCGATGCCCACCCCAACCTTGAGAACTCAATACAATCCCCTTCAACAACAGCAACATTTCCGTTCCGAGCCGCGCGACGTCAGTGTATCGGGCAGATCCTCTGTTCGCCCCATGCCAATCCCGGACGAAGTCAGGGCATCTACTTCCTCGACTCGTCAAGGTGGATCCACTCAACTTGACTCGCTCCACCTGTCCTCATGGTCTAGTTCCGGTCTAGGCTGACGGTTTCGAACTTGACAATTCAAACTCCCAGCTTTTGATCCTATCCCACCTGAAAGTCGCCGTGCACAAGTCACATCTACACTCCAGCGATCCCCTCCAGCAAAGCTCAATCAACGGCAACGTACATCTCTCCCACCGCAGCACCACAAGCCAGATGGAAGATCTCAACGTCACCCCAATCGATCGGGCTCAGTCATCCCATCTCACGCTGCAATGCCCTTTTAGCTCGTCCGGGTTATGGCTCACCACAGGACCAGGACAGGATGAATTGAGAGCGGACGCGAGATCCTCGATCCGCACGACAGACGCTTCGATGGGGTGTCATCATCGACCCAGGACCCGACTGATCTCATCTCACATGATCATCTGACCTCGACGAGAATGTTATCTCATCGATCAAGCGACGACTTCGATTTTACCCCCACCCCACATCTCGATCCAGCTTCCGCCGACGTTGCCATCGAACACCATCAGGTTGAGGATTGGCTTTTCCTTCCTCGAGAGAGACTTGAGGATGTCTTGGGCGAGCATGCCGCCAATAATGGCTGAAGTTGGTGCGAATTCTGATGGAGAATGGAGGGCCAGGTGACTAAGCGTGAAGAGCGAGGAAGAGAGGATACGTTTCGATCAGGAACGATCAGTCAGCAAGGAGAATTCCATGGGTTTAACAGGAAGTACGGCCGGTTGATCCAAGCGCATCAAGTGACAGGAGATGAGACGAAACTTGATGAGAGCTGGTGGTATCGAGGCGTAAGCCTTCTCATTGACTTTCCAGCGAGCCAGGCAAGGCTCTGCTGTCGCCATCATCTCTGGGACAGCAGATTCTGATGAGGGTAGATGTCCGTGTTTAGACTCAAACTCCCACAGAGCTGTTGAAAGAAGCGAAGAGTGGAGATCGAAAACGCTTGTTAGTCTGGTGATCTGATTGAGAGAGAGAGAGAGGCGAGAAGGAACGAGGCGGACCTAGCAATGAAGCATAGCAAGGAGGGTTTGCCCAAGTGGTCGACTGCTTCTTCACTCCTTCGAAAGGGCTTGCCATTGTGGGCGAGGAGGAGGAGGAGGAGGAGGAGGAGGAGGGAGATTCGGAGGGAGAGTTTTGGAGGGCGTGGACAGCATCGGCAAGGGTGCAGCATGCGACGCGCTCCTTTGCCATCTTACGAGGCTCTCCTGGAGCAGATTGGTGTATTGATCTGAACGGTCGCAGAGGTGGTGTATTTTTGATAAGTGGCCCGTGGCAGCACGGAAGCGAGAGATCACAAGGTCAGCCGCGGATGAGGAAAAGAAGAATGACGAGGAGGATTCAGCTGAGTGAAAGGATGAGAGGATGACGAACGGTACGACGTATTCGAAAGAAGGCCCCAGGTCAGAGAAGATGAAACCTGAGAACGCATAAGTGGCCGAACCGTAAAAGAGAGTTGATGTTCGTCGGCAGGCAGCATTGATTTTGATCTGCCGATGGAAAGTGTGGAAGAGGGAAGAGAGTCATCGTCTATCAAGATTGAAGTCATATGGTGGGGGTCGACTGGCTGAGATGATCGCGGAGAGATGACTTTTTGATTGAAAGGCGTCGAGACCACGGGAAGACGGCGAAGAACGAACCATCTCGTCCTTGGAAGCATCTGTGACGCACACGAGATCGACGCTCTCGGTCACCAGGAACTCGTCCATAGCGTGATCGGAAGACGTTGATGAGGCAGAGAGGGCGGGGAAGGAGGAGGCGATAGGCTCGACCTTGACGAGCGGGTTGAGGGATTGAATCTGAGGCAGCGCAGCATGAACCCGCTGATGAGGAGAGAGGTCAAGCCCTGGTGCGATCAGGGGCAACGATCAAAGGGAGAGACGGACATCAAAGGATAGATGACTTTAGCGGCGAAGGATAGGACGCACCTTTTGTCCAACCACCCCGTCGTTTTCGCGAAACAGGAAACCAGCGCCCAGGTCTTCTTCTGTGACGATCGATTCATCCATCACCTGAAGGAAACACCCCATACGCCATCGAGATTGACGACGCAATCAACATCAAGTCAGGGTTGAGCTGCGTCGCGCCAGCCCGAGACTGTGTTCTTCGTCAGCTGCCTATGTATGTCCACGCACGATGAGCTTCCCGATACCTGCCAGGACAAGGTTCTTGATCGTTTCTGCTGCAAGTGACCTCAGATTGACCACGAGGATCGTCGAGCCTCGCATCCTGGAGTGGTTCGGGTCAAACCGAACCCGTCAGTCACGAAGTAGTCTACGTCAAAGCTCAGAAGGGACCGAAAACCAAACCTATTCTGAGCCTCGAGTCCCCAAAGCCGAATCTGACGGTCATAGACTGCAGCCTCATCTGGTAAGAGAGGTAGAGCCGAGGTATCAAGGTGAGCCAGAAACGATCGACGCGTTGCCCGCGATGAGATTGACGTTCACCTTCTGTGATACGTTGATCCTGCTGCTTGATACGCGAGGCGACAGGTGTTGATTCGGTCATGGGTGCTGTATTGGAGAGGAATGACGATGCTGGCTATAAGGATGAGGTAGAGGGTCAAGGGAACGCGATTTCGGTCAAGGGTCAGTAACCCCCCCCCCCCCCCCCTTTTTTCTTTTTTTGGGATGTCTGGTATATTTCAGGCTACTCTCGAAGCGCTAGCCGAGCAGTATCAAGACAGAAAGCATATGGTTCAATGTCTGTCACGATGAGCTGGCTTGGTATATATACGGTGCATCATCTACTTTTACTCCCCGTCTTCCGAGCTTCACCTCATGATATGCTTTTCTCGAATGTCGATCCTCACCCCATATCCCACAGGACTACCCGAAAGCCTTCTCCCATCCATCCTTTCCGATCAGCTTGACCATCTCCTCGCCACAAGTTCGCTCGAGCCATTCTTTAAGCTCCTCCCCCTCGACCGCACATGCCCTGATCATTCCCGTCCTACCCATGCCTTCAATGACTGGCTTGGCCTTAGAGTCCTCCTGGAGAAGACTGATAGACCAAAGAAGGCGAGGTCCAGGTGGGGCGAGATTCTTGAGGATGTTTGGTGAGGCGGCTTGGATGGCAAGCAGATGGCTGAGGAGAGGTTGGAGGAGGGGTCCGGTGAGGAGGAGTGTCATGTAGATGGTGTATGGTGCCAAAGATGATGCATAGGATGTCGGATGGGTCAAGGAGGGAGCTGGCGATGATCGGGCGCGGTCTGCCGGAGATAGAGAGGTCGCCGTCGACAGAGTGGGGGTCAGTCCTTCATCTTCTAGGACGACCCTCTCCGCCACTCCCCTTTTGTCTCCAAACCAGACTTCCATGAAAAATTCCATCCTCTCCGCTGCCCATTCCTCGCGCCCTCCCTCTCCAGCACCCGAGATGCCCTCCCATCGTCCGGCAGTATGCTCCTTCGATTTGTCACGACCGCTGGTGAACCAATCAAGATAGCCTGAGACCGTCCAGCTGGCGTCAGGTGATGCGATCGTCGACGATCAAGAGAGAGAAAGAGAGAGTCGAAGCGAAAGCTCACACAGAGATGCGGTGCCGCAGGTGGGAAGTTGTATGCGCTGTCGCTGTTTTTGAATCGGCCTGATCAGGTTTTGTGCCAACGAGAGCATGGAGAGAGCGCGTTTTACGTTACCTGGGTATATCGGGAACGAGAAAAGCAGGCGGTCGGGTTGGGCAGGAGAAAGAGGGCTGAGGATGGCGACAAAGTGACGAGAAGGGTCTGTGTCGTCGTCTCGAGGCTTGGACGATTCGACCGGACGGGAGGCTGATGTTGGGACAGAGATATGATGGGATTCGGGTTCGGTAACAGGGAACTCATCCTCCCCCTAGGTCTCCTCTTGAAGACCTTTGTCGTCCCTTGGGTGAGAAGGACGAGAGTTGACGTTGATGCGACGTCTACCTCTATCCAGATCTTGTCACCCGAGACGAGGCCACCACCATAAGAAAGAAGGTAAACGGTGCGAAGATTGCGAGGCGAGGAAGGTGGCGGTTTGGGGGAGATGAGCTTGAGAGGATATGAGAAGGAGAGGTGGGAGAACTGTGCTGATTCGAGGAGTCTGATTCGACCCGTTCCTGGGGGATCAGAAGCTCTCGGCGAGTTCGGATGGAGCATGAGAGTCGAACTGCTCGAGCCAGGCGTCCCCGCTCAGGTTGGGCGGGGAGGTTCCGAATCGGCGAAGGCCGGTAGGTCCAAAGAATTGGCATTCCATCATCCACCACAATCAAAGAGAACCCGACAACGACAGACGAAAGCGATACAGTAACTATCATTCACACACGAGTCCTCTACAGTAGTCATCCTTCACACACTCGTGCTCACTCCTCCCCGATGTTCCTCTCCCAAATCTCTCTCCATCGAATCAATCGCGTTCGATCTTCTCTCGCTCTCTCCCAGGATGCTTGGGTCGATCGCAGCGGCCGCACGGATGTTCGCTTCCGCCGTGTCCTCGACGGAATCTGGGATCGCGTCAGAGGGGGTCCCCGTCGTAGGTGCAGGTCGACGACGTCGACGCCTCGGAAGGGTGATGATCTTGGGCATCTGACGCTCGTCGAGATCCATCGAGATGTTGGTCCCAGCCTGCGGGAGGTGACGAGGGTCATGGCGGACGGCGGATGAGAGGTGACAATCAAGAGACCGATGGGTCAGCAACTATCGATACAGGGCAGACGAGGGCCAATGGTCGATGATCCTTACCTGGAATGCCTCGATCCAGTCGACGACTTCTTTCGGACTGTCGGCTTGAAGGAGAAACTGCTCGCCCATCAGCCTGACCCTGACGACATTCTTCTTTTTGAGGTAATCGGCTGCGAGTCCACTCTCTGCCCCTTGCAGCGTGTAGTTCTTGATGAGAGCGTTGGGTCCGTGGAATGGGAGCTTGGGTCCTCCACTGCCTGAGCTGGAAGTGACATGTCCCGAGGGAACAGCGAGAACGTTTGATGAGGTGGACGGATGGAAGAGAGCCTTCTCGGTGTTGGTGTCCGAGACAGTCGTCGCGTTGGAGGACGCGCCGAGGGATGAGGAGGAAGAATTCGACGTGCCTGAGGACGTGGTACCATTGCGGTCCGAAGAGGAAACAGAGGTCGCTCGTGACCGATTATCGATGCTACTCCCGTGGTCGATGCTCCCTCGCCTCTCGCCAACTCCTCCTCCAACACTTCCTCGTCTTGGCCCGCCCCCGAGAGCGCTGAGATCGACGCTGGCCCTTCGGTTCGACGCCGATGCGTTCGCTACGACTGCAGCAATCGTACTCCTGCGGCTGCTGATGGTCGAGTCGTCGGTCCCCCTTCTTGCTGCCGTTTGACTAGCACTAAGCGTATCGCCACTGCTGGCCGGCTGATTAGCGTTTGTCGGAGCGACGGCAGATCGAGGATCCGAAACGGAAGGCACGCCAGGGAAGTGGACGTGGGCTGAGGTTTTGTCGCACTGAGATAGCTTCTCGCCAGAAAATTCGGCGCCAGAGCTGGTCCGGATGGGCGACTTTCGGACGTCATGCTTGTAGACCCTGAGGGCAGTGCCATGTAAAACTGGCGAACAGGATCAAAGTCAGCTCAGCGATACTTGATTGGGCCGACGAGAGAAGACGATCGCTCACCAAAGTATTGCCTCTTCCACGCTCGGTCCCTGGCTTGAACGCCTGGGCTGCTAAACTCCATCTTTCTCGGCAGGTAACCCTCTATGTGTACGCTACACCCGTACTTGGGCAGACCTTCCCTCCCCTCCTCGTCTCTGGGTCTGGGGATACCGCTTCCTAAGGCAGGTAGCGAGTACTCCGGAGGAGGGATGTGCGTGTCTCCCATCGAGCGACGACGACGACGGGGAGTGGCCGAGGGAGTATGAGAAGGTGAAGGACGTGAGGAGGGAGACTGGCGGGCGGTGCCGGTCGAGCCTGGAGGAGGGAAAGCAAAAGGTTTGGGTGTGACGCCGTGGATCGAGGGGCTGAAGAGAGGGGGTGGACTTCGAAGACCGGAGATGCCGAAGACTGCCTCCGGAGGGATTGAAGCCTCCTCTGTCGTCTGGTCACTTCCGAATGAGTTCTCCTGATTCGTGACAGGCGGACGCGGGAGGTTGCCGAGATGCAATCCAGACTTCGACCGGTCTCGGAAGTCGCTCGACTGGTCGGACGACCTTTCATGATCCATTCGGCGATCCGAGGCTGTACTGAGGTTGACGAGAGATCGAGAGGCTTGGTGATAAAGGGAGGGACGGAATGATTCCTGAGGGCGGAGGTTGGACGACGCGCCAGGCGTCGGTGGCTCGACGAACACAAAGGATAAGTCGGCATGAGGGTTAGATTCTGGCGTGGTGGCAGCCCTCGAGTGGAGGGAGGAAGGATGCTGTTGAATTGGTTCAAGCTCAGGAGATGAGGAAGCGGAGTGGGTGTCGATCTCGCTGTCGATTTCTCCGTCCGTTTCTGTCGGAGTCCTCAGTGCCTGGTCACCATTGAGCGATAGCCTTCCGACCTCTCCAGCCTCGCTTGGCGCCCCATTCTGAGCCAATGGAAGGGCAGGCGTCATCCTCCCCTTCCCCTTGGCGATAGGAGTCGGTGTCTTGCCGCCTTCGGTCGGACCACCCTCTCTGAGGTCGAAGTAGCTGTTTCCACTCTCAACTCGGGTTTCCTCGACCTGAGCTTGTGCGATCGGAGTCTTGCTCCTCTCTGGACGCGGGGTTTGGGCGTTGATTGAGACGGGCGAGAATCGAAATCGAGGACCAGGGGTGACGCCTGGGGTAGCAGCAGAGAAGGTTGCCCAACTTCCAACTGGCTGAGGAACAGTCTCAACAGACGGCGTCGGCAGGAGCCAGGAAGAGCCGGAGAATCGATCAGCAGAAGCCTGACGAGGGGGTAAGGAAGTGGGCGTCTGTTGAGTGTTGGAGGTCAAGGAAGGAGACGAGGCTTGCAGCGGGGACGCGAGGGAAAGATGTGGAGCGGTGATGTTACGTCGATCGGCGAGGGAACCTGTCTGATCGTGAAGTGTAGGGGAAGCCCCTCGATGAGGACTGGTAGATAGGTCGTCTTCTTCAATGACGCTGTCGATGCTGACTGAGCTTTGACTGGCTTGCTTGACGTGACCGTTGGTTACTCCGTTGGATCCCGAAGCATGGGCGTGATGACCCTCTGAATCTGTATCGCTGTCGTCGCTTCCATCCGAGTCATCGCCAGCATCGCCACCTTCTTCCTCTTCCTCGACTCGCCCGTGAGTCAAGAACATCCTCGGCATCTCTCGAACAGCCTTTCGGGGATTCTCGACTCGGGTAGGAGATTCGACGCTTGGTGATGGAAGAGTCGGGAGGTTGGCGATTGGCATCGGCGTGGGAGTAACACGGGGCAGTGCAGAGACAGACGACTTTCGAGCAGACAGTCCCGGTCGATGCGAGCCTTCTACGCTTGAGGACGAGGAAAGGCCGGAAGGAATGAAGGGAAGCGAACCATGTCGAGGAGTGGACGAGCCAGGAGCCGCAAACGGACTTGAGCTGCTGGGAGATCCAGGGAAGTAGGACGTGACGGGGCTTCCGAACGAGTAGGACGCGAGGTTGGGTGAGAGAATGGCGGGGATTTCGATCTGAGGTCTCCGGGAAGGTTGGGTGACAGAATTGGTGCGAGAAGATCCAGCTGATGGAGGAGGCACGAACGCGGGAGTGTCGTCCGAAAAATCGATGAGGGGCTTCGACGGCGACGAGGGGGCGGCAGAGGGGTCTGCTGCGGGTGTAGGATCGACGGCGACGGTCTGAGGCGTGGAAGATTCTCCGTAGCCTGAATCAATGAGCTTCCCAGGAGAGGAATTAGGGATTGGATCTTGAGGAGGCCGACGCGGTCACGATGTTAGCTCGAGAGCGACACTCGTTTCATAAACCGAGATTCCCGGTGGATGATCGTGCTGTAGGTACGGAATTAGCGAGACTCACCAGGTCTACTAGGTCCGTCAGCCGAATCCAAGCGTTCTCCCATTGGTCCCTGAGCAGAATCCGACCGACTGACGTACGCTCCCGGCTGCAGCACTGGCGGAACCCAAGCCGGACCGTTGGGGGAGGCTGGTGTTCCTTCTGGAACACTATAGGCCCCTACAGTCAGAACGTCCGAAGAGCTCGGTACCTCGGATAAGGAGTGAGGGTGATTCGGTCGGAAGTTGGAAGGGGGAAGGTTGGAGGCGGGGGTCGGGGCGACGTTGGCTGACGAATTAGAGGAGTTGAATAACGACTTGAGACCACCCTTGACCGAGCTAATGGAGGCTCTCTTGTTCTGGTGGGAGTTTGGGCTGCGATTGTCATCTGTTACTCCTTGTGAGCTGGATGGGAAGGAGGAAGAACTCCCGGTCCCGGCATGATCGACCGAGTTGGCTCTTGGTTGGGAAGGCGTCTTGCGGTGGAAGATCTGGGTCATCTTGTTGGAACTCGATTTTCGCCTTGGTGAGGGACCTTGGGATGGTTGGAGTGAGTCGGTATCGTACGAGGCGTAGGTGGTGATAGTGGAGGCAGAAGAGTTGCTAGCCTGGAACGAGTTGAGGAAGAAAGAACCCGGGATTGACCCAAAGCGCGGGGTGAGGCGTCGCAAGGAGGATGAGAGCGGGAGGTCGGGGTGTTGGGTTTGACGAGGAGGAGGAGGGATGTCGAGTGAAGGAGGATGATGTGAAGAAGAAGGGAGAGCCAGGGTTGGAACCAACGAAGCAGAAAATAGAGGGGAGAGTGAGTCGTCAGCCAAAGTCCCCGATTGACGGTCAGGCTGTCTGACTAGCATGTCGATGGAGGCCCTCTCGGTTGGAGGACTCGAGGCGAGAGGGAAGGAAGCGGGCAGGGAGGGAGACTGAGGCAAGAGACGATGTAGCAGGGAAGGGAAAAGATGGGAAGGGGTGAAGAGAAAAGGGACTTACGAAACCCCTTTTCAACCCAAGTGGCTTTCGTTCAAGGGGAGGCGTTTGGAGACGAGGCTGACCTGATCGGTAGAGTTTGATGGAATCGAGGAGTGTTGTGGATTTCGAGGAATGGGGAGACTCGGATACGAGTAACGAGGGAGAGAGGGAGAGAGGGAGAGTCGGCAAGGTTGGAGGACAAGGAGAATGAGAGGGAATCGAGGAAGCAAAGTCAACTTCGGCTGAGGTCCGGCACAAGTGGGAAAGGTCGACTCTTATCTAACGTCATCCCCTCGGGGAACGTATCCCCAGCCCAAATTATGAAAACTTTCTATTCAAGCTATCAACATGTCATCGAACAGCCTATCTCGACACTTGCTGACTTGAGCGAATCATGAGAAAAACCCAAAATCAATCCACCACACACAGAGACACAAGTACCGATCCGGTCGCCGTGATTTCTCCTTTCGATCACCTCTTCAAATACCGTATCGCTCCTCCTTTGCTCTCCGTCCAGCCTCGAAACTCTTATCACCCTTCACCACAACCCAACCTCAATCATCATTCTTGGCTCTTCTCCTCGGCAGAATTAACATCCACTCAGCCAAGCTTGCTCTTTCGAAGCCTCGGCTCGAACCGTGTCGATCGCTCGCTCCACGAGGTATCATCTATAAACCCATGACATGACATGTTGTTTGACGTCCGGTGGGACTCATCGTTCGACTCCTTGGTCGTGAAGTCTGTGTCCAGGACCTCTTGGTTCCCTTCGGTCCCTCGGTCTGCCTCGTACAATCACTCCACGAATCCTTCCAGTCCTCGTGCGACCCAGCTTGGCAATTTGAGTGCACTCAAGCTCTCGCCAAACGTTTCCACCACCGCTCGAATGCCTTCTCTGACTTCCTCTGCGAGAGCCTCCACGCCCTCATCTCGAAGGACGCGCTCAATCTCTTCCTTGCCCTCCTCTTCGTTGGATGTTGAGAGGGCGAGTGAGCGGAGTTGGGACTGGAAGACGGCGAGGGCGGAATGGAAGGAGAGGAGCGCTTCCAGCGTCTGAGGGATTGATCGCTGAATCTGCCCATAAGGATCTTCGCGGATCGAGGACGTCAAGAGAAAGCACAAGGCTGAGAGCAGAGAGGAGTGTGTCCTCTTCTTGTCAGTATTGTGGCCGTATCGGATGCCGGTTGGGCGACAGCGAGAGACTCTGAGTACCGACCTTTCACCACCAAAACATCCTCTCTTCGATGAGGCAACGAAGCCCGGATCCAGCCTCTAGCTTGCTCCCTCCACATGATCCGCCGAAGCCATTCGAACCTTCTCTCTCCAACCTCTCGAACGTCTCCCGGCATCTTGCTCCAGGTCCAGCTCAACCCATCAAGTCCCAGCTGCTTCGACTTGGCTGTGAGCGACGAGGTAGCCACAGCTGAGGGAGCGGATGCCGGTTGTTGAGGGGCAGCAGGTTGCGGTGATGGTGAGAGTGAGGTGAAGATCTTGGGCACTCGAGATGGCTCAGGAGGCGGCGGAGCAGCTTGACGATATTGAGGTGCAGGCTGAAGGGACGCATGGGGAGGAGCAGTAGGAGCGGCGATAGCATCGAGAGGGACTGGTCGGGGATTTAGGAAAATGGAGGGATCGGATTTTGGGTTGAGAGAGGCGACGGGGCGACCATGAGCGCCCGACGACGTTGAGTCCCCTCCAGTTGAGCTCGATTGGGCAAGAGCTGGGGTCGCTCCTCTCCTGTCGAGCGTTCGATAGCTCTGCCCGAGAAGGACCATCTCCTTTCTCCATACCTCTTGCCAAGAGGTGGCAGTGCTTCCCTGGGAGGTCGGGTTACTCGATGGAAGAGGGGTGAGGTCGGTGAAAAGTGACTTCCGGAACTCTGAGGGTTGGATTGAGGTTGTGGCGAGCTCGGTGAGCTCGGTCTGAGCAAAGTGTCGGATATGAGGCGAGGACGAAGCGAGACCGGCGAGAAGGCATCTGACGGGCGAAGCTGAATACTCGGAGATCAACATCGGCTAAGGCACATGGCATGCGAGGGTCAGTCACAATCAGACAGAAACGGATCGGACGAAGGATGAGGCTTACCTGGACCATGTAGATCTCGAGGATAGCTTTCCCAATCTCCCAACCGAGAAGAATCATCGAGTGCAAAAAGACCATGTTGAGCATGAGTGAGATCGTCAGAGGCTGCCACGAAGCTCGCACGAAGTAGGCGATGTATGGCCTGCAGTCCCGGGAAGAGTCAGTCAAGATGGACTGACTTGAGCGAATCTCGACAGAGCACCAGATATTCACTCACCGAGTGAGAATCCCGAACCAAGACAAGACTGATCTCCAGACCGTACGCCTAACGAGTCGGTAGGTGGCCGAAAACACAAGAGTATGAACGACCGGCAGCACCAAGCTCAGAAGCGAGGGTACAGAGACAAGTCTATTCGTGATGAGTTCCGAGAGCGGTGTCAACGTCTTTGACCATCGTGGGAGAAACGACTGTGAGAGAAGCTCTTTGAGCGCGTATGTCGAACCAAAAGAGAGGGACGAAAGCAGGACGACGACCAGGCGCTCGTTGAGGTGGAACGGATGTTTTCTGAGGGGATATTGAAATGCCTAGGACGTTAGCTCAATCAGGTGCATGAGGTATGTGACAGAGAATCTGATAACGACTGACGTCGTCGGGGCGAAGACTCCAAGCTTGATCTCAGGATTGTGCAGCTCGGATGCGAGCGACCACACGAAGGCTTGAACAAGAGCACATGCTGTGAAGACGAGGATCGTTCGGTGGGAAGAAGGGTTAAACAAGAGGCTCTCGATCCTAGCCCAGAGCGATTTGGTCGTTGATTCAGGTTCTACCGAGACGCATGGTGAGGAATCTGTCAGTCTCGAGGAGGCCAACTTCGGACTTCACCAATTTGAGTTGGAATCGAGACCCACGAGTGATGAGCATCTTCCGCAAGACGAGAGTTGGCAAGATGCCGAGGATAAAGATGAAGAGTGACGAGAGAAGGGTTGTGAATGAGCTTCCGACCGAAGGTAGGAGACGGAAGGGAGCTGGAGATGATGGAACTAGTAAGCTAGGTCTCAAAGTCGAGAGCAAAACAGAGATGGAACGACCAGCATCCAATGGGTTGATCAAGGGTAGCAAGTCACTCACGGTTGAGAGCCAAGGTACATGAGGTGATTGCTAAGGTGGCCGCAAACGTAAGTGCAAATGCTCGGACCAACCTCCTCTGAAGGACTTTCTGTTTTCGACGACCAAGCAAGAGAAGGAATACTTGAGCAACAACCGACGATACGAGCGCTCACGAGCAACACAATCTGGGCGGAGGTTCAAGTATATAGTAGGTTGACCGACCTTGCACATAGCCTCGTAAGCCGTTCCCCCAGTTCCAACGAGCGAGATAGACGTCCCTAATGCTGTTGGAGCCTTGGATAGACTTAGTTCTGACCTATTCGGTAGCTGGGAAGCGGCCAAAGGATGGACGGGCTGAGGAGGCATGAACGCATTGGGCTGACGGTTGAGAGTGTGCGGCTGGCGACGAGTGAGAGATGAAGTGGAGAGCTCGGATTCCATCGTATCGGAGGGATGGTTCCGGGAAGTCAGAGCTGGGACTGGTGGTGGTAGCGATTCGATGAGTCGATGGCAGGGTGAGAGGTCACTTTTGGGAAGAGGAGGATTCGCGACATTTCTCAATTTCCACGCGACTTCTTTCCCATCCCGGTCTGCTGATATCTTATTTGATTTCTCTTCATCTCGGGTATCTACATCTATAGAGAATATTCAACAACAAATCCCTTGACCGCTTGATACGCTTCAAACGATCTCTGGCAAGCCTTCCAACTCCAAGTCCATCGCACCATTCCAGAAGCCGATCTCGAGCCGACAGCATTCCTCCCAGATCTTCGTCAGCTCGGCAAGGCGAGCTTCAGAAGGCGGAGAGGCCGCAATCCGAGTCTCGAGTGATTCTGGGTAGACGTAGTTCAAAGGCTCGAAAGGTCAGCCTCAATGATTGAATCCACGGATCGAGGAGATGGCCCGACGCTCACCGATTGACGTAGTGACTGCCGTCAGGAATCGATCCGAAGAATAGTCCTCCATCCATCGTCGGTAGGGATTACCCTCCCACTTGATGCCACCTTCGCCAGCAGCGTGCTTGACCTTGAGGCGCATACCGACCTCTCCGTATCCCAGACAGCAAGAGGCGACAGCCAGTACAAGGTCGGTCAGGTTACCTCGCTGACCGACGTCAAGGATATACAGCGCGTAAGCTGCGGTCGCAGGCGTTTCCTGAGTAGAGATGAGCGTGGGAAGGTCGATTCCGAAGGATCGGCAATACTGCATGTGCGACAAGTGCATCGTATTAGATGCATGCGCCGCGTCTCGCAAGTGAGCTAGGAACCCTCACCTCGACGTGCAGATTAGACTCTGTCGCGATATACGAAGCCACTCCCGAGAACGCTGCGATTTCCTCGAGGTCAGTCGTCTTCGATGCTAAGAGACCATGCGCTCGAGCGTAGTGCTAGATTCATAAGCGATGCTAACACGGGGTCAGAGCCTTGATGTTGCGGGCATGAGAAGAGGGACAACCCACCTGTAGGTATTTGTAGTCCTGCCTCAAGTAGTGTACGAACCGACGTCGATCGAGCGTACCTTGACCGAGCTGAAGGACGAAAGGATGGTTGACATAGGCGTCCCACAGAGGACGGATTGAAGAGATGAGATGAGTGGTGAAGGGATGAGGATTAGACGGCGTTGGGCTAAGAGATGATCATTAAGAAGCATTAGTCTCGTGCGGACAAGGTGCCTGTCCCAGGATCAAGTGCCTACCTACGGAGGTAGGGGTCGGTAAGTGATGGAGTGAATGTGGTTCAGAGGTCCATTTCCCTTCCCAAGAGGATGAGCAGTTGAGATGGCCCCGCGAGTGTAGGTCGTCCCGCAGATGGTCGCGTCCCGAACTGACGTGACAAGACTCGGTTCAGCATCATGTGCGCTCGCGCTCAGCGCACCGTGAAACATACCATTCATGCCGCGTCCCATGAAGACAGCAATGGCAGCGGACAGGGTACATCCAGTGCCGTGCGTCGAGCTTGTCCTAATGATCCGATCGACGATGGCCAAGAACTTGCCCTTGTCCTCTTGCACGTACAACAGATCGACGACAAAGTCATGCTCTCCATTGTCGTTTTGGCTCTCCAGAGCTTTCTCGATGATGAGTACGTCCTCTCGGCCTGGCCAGACGATCTCGAGGTCTTCTAAACCTTCCTGTACGACAGCCTCGAGGACGGATCGGACTGCCTGACTCTTGAGCGGCAGATGACCTCCTTTGACGAGGACGGCTTTGCACCCTAGCTGCGAGAGATCTCGGCCAGCCTTCATCATGTCTCGAACGTTCTGAATCTGTCGTCCATCGTCAAGAAGTGCCTGGGCTTCGAGAATATTGGGCGTAAGAAGATGAGCGAGGGGGATGATGTCGGACTTGAGAGCATTGACGGCAGAAGCCGGTAGAAGAGTGTGGCCAGAAGTAGAGATGGTGACTGGATCGACGATCAGTGGTGGTAACGAGTGTCCGGTGGAAAAAGAAGTCGAAAGAGCTTGAGCGACGGCAGAGATGATCGATGCGGACGCAAGCATGCCAGTCTTGATCGCTTGAGGTGGGATGTCTGAAATGACTCCGGCGATCTGAGGAGGGATAGATGAGCAGAGAAGGTTAGATGGAGAGCAAGGTAAAATTCGCATAGAAAGAAGGTCTGATTGGGTCATCGGCCGACGAACCTGATGAGCGACGAATTGAGAGGGGATCTCGTGGACTGCAGAAACGCCTTGGGTGTTTTGGACGGTAAGAGCTGTGAGACAGCTCATGCCGTAGGAGCTTAGGGCAGTGAACGTTTTGAGGTCGGCTTCGATGCCTGCGCCGCCAGAAGGGTCGCTTCCTGCCTGCGGAGTAGGCGAGGTGAGCAGGTTGGAAGAAGGGTCTCGGATTGGATGATGGCTTACGATGGTGAGGATGGAGGGAGTCATGAAGGTCAGACAGATGAGCTGGCTGGTGATGGCGAGGCGAGGGAACTCGGATTGATATCGGACGGAGATCGGGGTTCCTCCGTCCTCTTCTCTTGCCCAGTTCCGTCTTCCTGTCCTCGGCCATTCCGGCGATCCTGGTCTTCCCTCTCTTCCCAGGGGGAGGAGGGCACAGTAACGCAACTTCTCCTTGTACATGGAACAACGCTCTTTCACTCATTTCATTTTACAATCAGTCCTGTTAAGTATTCAAACACACTAAACCTCCCTCTCTGAACGTTGCAACAAAGCTATTGAGGTGAACTACATCGAACAGTATTATACGTCAGTCCGATTCTTGATAAATGCCTCGAAAGGACAAAAGAAAAAAAAAAAGACAGGCAGAGAGCGGGACTCACTCCAATGCCGCTCTACGTGCCTCGTACGACCTCACATTGGCGACCTCTTCGTCGGCGTTGGAAGGGGACGAGGCACCTCGAAATCAACCCTTGGTCGGAAATTGCGTTAGCACCACGTCACCGGTCACCCCTTTCATCATCACCGATCGAATCCTCAACATCTTCCAGAATTTCGACCGAGTCCGTCTCGCGAGATCAGCTAACACCCATCAAGATCACTCTCTGATTGACGACACTATCACCATCGAGCTTTAGCTGGGCGAAAACAGAGAGCGCTAAGAGGTGTGTACAACGCAAGGAAAATTCAACGAAGCAAATCCGCGTCGGTGAGGCGGCAAAGGGTACAAAAGAAAGGGAGTGAAAAAAAGGGAAACAGCAAGGGGAGAGAAGGAGAAGAAAAAAAGACAAGATCGCGGATAGAAGGACGGGGGGAAGGAGGAAGGCAAAGAAGTGCGGGAGCGAGCCCAAAATTGGGCAAGACGGAGGATTGGGACTGAAGTTGTCTCGTGGAAGACAAGGCTGGATGACTGGCAAGAGCAAGAGCAGGTACGGAAAGGCAGAGGCCGAGGTGGATCACCGGAAAGATTGACATGTGACTTTAGAGGAGGCGCAAAGGAACTATCTCCCGCCGGTGGAGACCCAGCCCTTGGCGGGAGCACCAGAAGCGAGAGAAGCGCCATAACCGTAGTCGATGCCAATTTTGACGGCTTCCCTCAACTCCTCCATGGTCGGCTCGACGAGTTGCTGTCGATGTTGTTGCTCGGCGGCGAACCGGGTGAATCCACCGGGAATTTGATTGGTAGTGAGGGAAGGATGCGAAGTTGACCGTTGCTTGGAGATACCGCCTTGCTGATGTTGCTGCTGGTACTGCTGTCCTACTCGTTCGTCGACTCCAAACTGCTGGTCGAGAGTGAGTTGTCGCCAAGCATCGATGTCCGTCTGGATCACGTTGCCGTTTGACGAGGCAAAGGACGTGAAGGAAGCCGCCGGAGACGGGAGAGGCAGGGGGTTTTGAGGAGGGAAGCAATCAGCTTGAAAGAGATGAGTCGGACCCGCGGGAAAGTTGTACGATTTGGATGGCTTCAAACAGGCAAAGAAACGGCTGTCAGGTCAGCGAGCTCAAGTCGACCGAGAGCGAAAAAACCTGTTTAAATGCACGCACCTCTTCAGGCCTGATTGCGTGTGACATGGGGAATGACCTCTGGGACGGGCCGGCCATACTGGCAAGGAGAGCAGCCGTGTCAGGGTTGAACCCGACATAGAGACCATCGAGACCCTCGGACGATTGGCCTTCGAGGCTGACGGGCTGGTGATCAGAGGTACCCTGGTTGTAAACGCCAGATTGCTGATTGTGAAGGTGCTTGTAAAGCGTTTCGGCCGCCCAAGAGGAAACCTTTTCGTTCGAGGGGGGAAGTCGAGCGAAAACGTTGGCTCGGTTGTCTGAGTAAGCGTACGTCGAGGAAGGCGACTGGGAGAATGAGGAGGGCGACGGGTTCGACGCGGAGGAGTTGAAGTGAACGAAATCGTAGAATTCGGCAGGAAGGCTCGAAGCTGAGGATGAGCGGGATCGATCGACGGATTGAGACTGGCCGATGAAATCGACGAGAGTTTGAGGTCGGGAAGCGAAGCTGAAGCTCTGAGATGAAGCTCTAGAAGTTCCGGCAGCGGCGGCGCTGGCAAAGTTTGTGGTCTCAAGCTCGGGGAAGTCGCCCATCTCCTCTTCATCGTCTCCATCACCACCAATGAGACCAGCGTCGAAAGCTCCAAAGACTTCGGCCTCAACTTCAAGCACCTCCTTAATCCCCTTCGACTCGACAGTCGACTCTTGAGGGTCCAATCCGGCCTGCTTCCGCCATTCGTTGACCTGAGAGACGAGGGCATCTCGCTCTTGAAGGAGCGTTCGAATTTCTCTGGCAGCAAGGAGCCTTGACTCTCGCTGGACGCCGACGTGGGCGATGGACGCGTTGACGATGGCAGCCTTGGATGGTCGTCGAGAATTGGCAAGGGAAGGAAGGAGACGAGCAAGATCCTATACAAACGGACGTCTCGTCAGTAGCCACACGGCGAACTCGTACCTACAGACAGGTAAAAGGACGGGGTACTGACGAGGAATCGCTGGTTGAGAGCTTCTCGTCGACCTCTCTCGGTGGCGTTGTGGGTGGCTCGCTTCTCAGCGGTGTTAACCCTCTTTCTGCTCTTGGTCGACTTTACTTTGCCTCCCGCAGCATCGGGCTGTTGCTTGACGGCGAGAGCTCGTCGGGCAGGTGGTTTGGCGAAGAGTTCTTGAGGAGAGATAGATAGGACGCCGGATGGAGGCGTGACCGGCGCGGTTGAGGAGATGGCGGAAGATGGAGAGGACATGATTGCGATAAGAGTGGGGTAGGTGCGAATTTAGATTAAATCCAGAGGAGCACGATCCAAGATTAAGAGAGCGAGGTGAAGAAAGGAGTTTGGTCGGACGTATGTAGAGAAAGGAGCGAGGGGGAAGCAAGGAAGCGCGACGAGGTCAAGCGTTTTCCGTTGGGCTAGAGTCGAGAGGAGCGTCGGGAGATAGGGTTTGTGTCGGGTAGCGGAGCGGGTGGTGCGTCACGCAAGTCGAGAGATGAGGTGGATGGGTCGAGTGGAAAGGATTGAGAGAAGCGGGTTGAAGGTGGGACGGGAGGGGTGTGTGGAGAGAGGGAGGGAAGTTCCAGGGTCGCGAGCGACTATACATGTTCAAGAAAGAACAAAGAGCGTCAGCACGAGCAATGTACTGGGTTCGAGCGCACGAGGAATCATGGTGGGAGGGAGAGGGGGAGAGGGAAAGAGGTGGATTCCAAGATAGGAGGAACGATCCCCTCTCCGGCTTCTTGGCTCTTGACTCTCTCGCTCTCGTTGGCTCCCCTCACTCTCTGTTTGACCTCTCTTGAACATGATTCGACAAGGAGTCCAAGGGAATGAACGGAACGAGACTGACACAAGCGGTATCCTGTGGTGAACTGAGGGGGAGAGTGGGTGAGGCGGAGAGGGGGCGACGAGAGGCTGAAAAGAGAAAGACTCGAAGCGGTTTGGGGAGAGAAAGACTCGAGTCAAGGAGGAAAGCCTGGAGGGAGAACACCAGCTGCGCTTACGTCTCCTTCTCTCTGCTCCTTCTTCCTTCTCTTTATCTCGAAAGCCAGTACTTGGACATCTATCACCATTGACAGTCGTCTCTCAACACTTGAACCCAATTTCTACCAACTGAGCACGGTCAGGCACCCCTACCTGTCCTCTCTGCCCGGCCTCGCGGGATCAAAAATCCCCGGTCGTTCTCTCCCAGGCACTTCTTCTCTGTGCCTGGCATTGCTTCATATCCGCTCTCATCAACGTGGCGAACCTTCAGCCATCTTACTCGAGGTTTCACGTACATCTCGCGTAACCTCCCTGATCCGCCGATAAGGCCAGCTCAGGCCGCGATAGAGAAGCGGGGTGCCCCAAGGGATAGAGTCCCTCGCAGTGTTTCGCATGAGCCTTGATTGCTGACAAGACACCCGTCTCGGCAACGTCACTATCTGGATATTGAGTGTCGAGTAAGGATCCGTAAGGATGATCATCAAATTTGAAGCTTATCGCCATCACCCGGCTCAATGCGAGGGATCGGGCTCCCACCCAGGATGTTAGTCAAGCACTGCGGGATATGGCTGGGATGGGTAACTCATCGCGAGCAAACGACTGATTCTGAGCAGAGAGCGGTAAGTCGGTACCGTATAGTCGACACGACTGAGATCGATCCTTTACACTCGAACACCTCTTGTCTTTCTCGGCTCATCGCGCGTCCATGCGATACCCTCGCCCATCTTCCGAGCAGCTTGCTGCTGAGCTGTTAGTCACACGAACGCGAGCTGCTATATAAAGATAATAATAATAATAATAAAGACGAGCACTCACCCTTCGAAACATGCCACCGTTCTGGCTCCCCTGCTACCAGCGGACCTCTCCGGCACGACATGACAGAGAGACTGAGAACTGCGCGATTGAAGAGACCACCGATCGAATACAGGTTCGAACAGGCCGCCAAAACCGGAGATGAGCGCCATTCTACTGCGAAGGTCAGAAAAAGGTTACGTCAAAGGCTGAGGTGGCATGTCTGAGCTGACAGTTCAGTGCCTGGAGAGCTAGAACAAAGAATAAGAACGCATATGCTGAGTGTTTGTGTGAGCTGCAACGAGTGCTATACATACAGCACGATCAGCAAGAGAAGCGGTACTGCAGCGCCAGACATCAGTGCCGTCAGGTTCAACCGAGAAAAGAGTCCTTCATCTATCCAAAACCCCACCGCACATCCACTACCACCAATCGAATACGAAACCATTACTCGGCGGTCTGGTACTTGTCTCGGATGCTGGAAGAGGTGACAAGAACGTCGAAAGGAGGAACGAGAGAATGCACGTTAGTGAGGTTTCGGTTGGGAAGAGTGGCTCATTCCGACTCACTCCTTCCATTGTCGCTAGATTGAGGCAACCAAGTTAGAGCACGAGAGGGTAATTAAGGCAGCATGGCTGGGTCAGCGCGTGGAATGGGGCTAGAGGTGCGAGGCCGTCGATCCAAATCCAAAGGCTGCTCCGGATGGCAGACGAGCTCAACCATCCTCACTAGCGCTGAGGCTGCCTCGATCGAAAAGAGACGATCCGACACTGGCGAGAGAGCGCTTTGATTCGGTATCGCACACTTGTAGATCAACGCTCAAAGCAGCAGTGAAGACGTCGGATCAAGCCCTATCCTCTTCGCACCCGTTGAGGGAGGAACCCAGCTCGTTCCTCCTGAGCTGGCCGCAACTTCCGATCCAGGGAAGATGAAAAGTGAGACACTCACGCCGGCGTTGATCCTATCGTAGATGGCGCTGGTTCCCATGTCGAATCCAATCGAGAAACCGAAGGAAGCGGCGAAGATGGTAGCGACGTAGACCGAGTTTCGCTGGAAGAGAGCGTTGTAAAGCTTCTGCATTGGGTCCAGAGGGTGGCGAGCTAGGGGGGTCAGGGCTGAACGATGAGGGACAGAATTGACGAAGAGAATCAGGTCGTACAACGTGGGCGGTCATCTTTGCGGAAGTCGATTCGAGGGTTCGGGGATGCGAAGGTTGTGGTTGGCCAGAGAGAACGAAAAGGCACTCCAGCCTCTCGCGCTCTGCCTCATCAAGTTCACTCGACATTCATTCTCCCTCTCTCTACCGCCAACATCTCGTTCAAAAGGCTGGCTGACGATATGTTGACGAGGAAGACATAAACTCGATGCAATCCGGATAAGACGACGAGGGGGTACAAGAGACGGTGAAGACGACGAAATATAGAGTAAGGCGAGGAAAGGACAGGATCGAGGACATGGCAGAGTGATCATTTGAAGACGCGCGTAACGGATCATGAGAAAGCAGGAAGATGAGGCTAAGGTAGAATAGCGAAAAACGAAAAGGCGGCACGACAGGAAGAGCCTCTACAGTCCTGCTCCACCATTGGCCGACGAGATCCAATCGAGGTCCGGAAGCGAGAAGATTTGAGACATCAAGTCGTTGCTATGGAAGGAGCCGTCAGAACCGCTGTATCAGCGACAGCAAAGGGGTAGAGGAAAATGCAGATTCTCAGAACGTACTCTGTCATAACAGCTGCTGCGTTGTTACCAAAGACACCGCCGTAGCCCGGGTTGGCACCAAAGAGGTTCTCATCTCCCTGCATGCCGTTCCCAAAGGATCCAGAGAGTTGCACCGGCTCGTACAAGTTCTGAAACTGAGCAAAGACGGGCGTCGTCGATCGGATCATGTTCTCGGTCGGGAATGCCTGACCTGGGAAGGGTCCGGACAGGTTCGACCGAGGTGGCGCGAGGAAGGCGGGAAGAAGAGCCTGCTCTGCTGTCTGATCCGGCTGCCTCGACTCGAAGGGATTCGACATCCTGGCACCTGCGTTTGCCGCCCAGTTCCGGAACTCTTGAGCGTCGATGACAGGTGACGAGGCAGCGACTGAGGACGAAGGCGTCTCGTCCGATACGGGTCCAGCGGTCGAGGCGTTCTCTTGAACGAGCCGACGGACGGCTCGTTGAAGGCCAGAGGTGGCGGAGTCTTCAGACGACGAGGTGTCAAAGCTCATCTTGCGGCGATGAGGAAGGGCGTCGACAACTGGTCGGTTTCGAGCCTCGACTGTGGCGAAGGAAAGAATATGAAAAGACATTGTACATCAGGATGCAGGGTCTAAGCGAACGGATGTGAAGCGAAGTGAACCTACCGAGGAGTGCGTCCACTACCTTGACCGTGTTTCGAGCGGCAGAGGATCCCTTAATACCTCTAAATGAGCGAAGGAGGCGAAACCAAAGCGGGCATTAAGCGTAGTGCGTGAGGACCACAATGTTGTGCGATAGAGAACGTACTCAAGAAAATGTCGAGCTTGAGTGACCTCAACCAACTTGGTTTCCCACTCTTCATCTCGGGGTCCTTGCAGAAGATCGATCAGAACGACGCAGCTTGCAACGAACGTGTAAAGTACAGAGATCCACCATTTCTCGAGGAAGCAGCCGGGCGCGCCACATCCATCTTTGATGAGCTTGAGGGCTGCTCGGGCCGACATGACACATCGATGGGTCGAGTAGGCATATTTTTTGTTCTACAGACGACAGAGAGACACGCGTAAGCGAAGGTCGATAGGATAGCCACCAGCAAGGAAAAGTAACGACGAACGGTGTATCCCCGTGAAAGGTAAGGTCGATGCAGCTTGAGCCACCGAGTTTGAAGAGCAAGATTGGCGAGCTGGTGATGCAAAGCTCGCAATCAGTTGATGCGCTTCTTGGATACATTTCTGGGAGGAAAGTAAATTGGGCGTCACTCACGAGACTCTCGCAGTGCTTCACGATGACTTCATCAGGAGACGTCGAAGGGACGCCTTTCATGGGATTCTGAAGCGTAATCTTAAAGTAAGGGGGGAACTAGTTTTGCAACAGAAACCGAGTCAGTCGCGCGATCAACTTGAGAGTGAAACCCCTGAAATTGTTTGTCAGGCAGGGCAATAGACTTACGCTCGCCTCAATCTTCTTGAACTCGTCGTCGATTGCTAGAACACCCTCGTAAGGAACGCGAAGCGAAGAGTTGACGAGCGTGATGATTTGGTATGAGGTTTGGGTTAGGCGAAGACGGGTGAGATGGTAGGACATTGGCTGAAGTGGTTCCAAGCAGACACGCATTAGCCCTCGATTTTTGAGAGCAGTGGTGTATTTATCAGACGAACTGTGTATTGATCCAGGGGAAGCGCTCGAAGAGGTTGACCGTCGATGATATCTTCATCACAAATCTGTATGAGAACGGATTTCAGCGTTTGAAGGACGGACGAAAATGCCTAGCCAAGCAAACGTACGTTCGCAGGCAGAGCCGTCGACATCTGTTCCGGATGGATTGATGCAGCATGACCGTAACTCTGAGCGAGACTCCAATCCAGGAACGTAAGTTGCCACCAGACCCGGCTGCAAGGATGGTTCGGAACAGATAGCGAAGGGATCAGGAACGGTACATTGCTATACTATCCAGGTGCTCTGATACTGACCGAGCGACTTCTCGAGTGATGAGAGACTGCCACCTTCCTGTCCATTTGCGATTCTGGTCGGCATTGTCCTCGGCACCAAGTCTATTGATGCCCATCATGTGAGCACTATGGGTGGAAAACAACAGGTTAGCAGAGGACAAGCGATGCCGAAAACAGACGCCCAACGAGACTCGTACATCTTGATGCCACTACCAAGGATACCACAGTAAGCGTCTGCTCGATCTTGGTTGCTCTGCAATGAGAGGAAACCAATTGACCAGGTCAGTCGACACGAGACGAGAGAAAGATACTTCGAGCACGACGAGCTTACGAGGTAAAGTCCACACAGGATGATGATCTGGAGGCACTCTGTTGATGTCAAGACGAGAGGAAGAAAAGTCAGAACATGGAGAACCAACGTGATGCAGCATACCCAAATCGTACCAAGTGAATGGTTCGTGAGGAAGTCAGACTGCCAGAGCGCCTGACAGTTCCAAACAAGCAAGGTGACCGGTTAGCCTCTCATCAGGGCATCAAGTCCAGAAGACGTGAACGCTCTTACTCCTCGACAAGCGGCAAACCACACGGCAGAGAGATGCTCCTGATCCTCCTCAGAGAACCCGTTCTTGGCTGCGTCTGTGGTGGACATGAAGTGGAGTGCAATCTACGAGACAAACCAACACGAAGCTGATCAGGACATTGTACAGAAACACGGACAGAGCGTGTTGATGGACTCACACATAGGACAATCAGGTAGACACCGAGCCAGCTCGCCGAACAAACAGTTGGACGTTCGCTAGCTGGTATCTCCCAAAAGTCCTGACACTGCTTGCGGAACGTTGGAACGTCTGGATGGACGAAGAGTCAGCTGAGCTGTCAAACAGGTGAAGGGCATTTGCTGAAACCTACGTAAACAGTGATGGAACCATTCTAGACGACGGAGGAACTAGAGGTCGGATTGAAGGTTGTGTGAGCTCGTTTCACGCACATCCGTCTACAGAAATCGGTCCAGGCCAGACTCACATATTCCACTAGGATTTCCTCCTTTTCACGGCCCGGCAAACATGCAAGGAAGGCCTCCATGAAAATCCTAAGGTGTCCATGACATTCGTAGATCCGTCAGCCGGGGTGGTCTGTAGCACAAGTCGTTGAGCAGGAAAACCCATATACTCACTCGGACCTTTGAAAGAATACACTGAAGACCTCTTCGGGTCTCATTCCTCCGACAAGACCAGCCTCGTATCCACCTTGTCGAGCCGTCATGCCGAGCATCGTCAAGACATTTTCTGCTCGAGGACCAGCCATGACACCTAGGCTGACTGGCCTCTTCTCTCCCATGGCCACACGTGATTGAACGTTTGTCAAGACATATTTTGTTGGGGGATTAGCAGAGTGATGGGACGCGTCCCCTGCGGGTGAAGAGTTGGTGGACGACTCCAGGATAGATTTCTTCTGAGGTGTTGGATGAGGGTTGCCATTGCTGACATGAGGTCGATTAGGTGGTGGTAAGATTGGCGACGTTGTTGTGATGGCAGACGTAGATACATTGTGGGCGGCGGTCGGATCAAAGCGGTTGGAGGCGCCGGTCACGTTGGGAGAATGCGCAAAAGTGGAAGGAGACGTGAGAAGAGCGGAGGAATTGGAGGAAGGGTGAGATGTAGCGGTGAAGGAACCGTTACGAGATCGTGATGTCACTGGAGGGGGTGGAGAAGGATGGCGAGGATGAGGAGGGAGTGGATTCGGTTCATCTCGTCGCCGACCGAAAGCGAGATGTTCGAGGGTGCTATGAACGAGTTTAGGGTGACGAACGGCACAGAAAAGACTTCAGTTCCGACGCCTTGATGCGGAGACAGTCAGATGCGAAAGCTGCCAAGGTGAAGAGGAGGGGAGGGAAGTCAAAGAAGAGAAACTAAAACGTACAGAGCTGCTCCTTCCGTCTCGCTATCGACGTTTCCAACGCCGTGGTCGCTCTCGTCTTCGTCTCCTCCATTGATACTCGTGGTGCCGTGATTGTTAGAACCTATCCCTCGAAGAGATTCTAACCTCTCGAGCCTCGCATCGAGTTCCGCCTTGGTTTGTGCCCGTCGCTCTGCCTTCGTTAAAGGTCGGTCGGGATTCGTGCTGACATCTGCTGGATCTTTAACTTTCGACTCAACATCGATCCGACGACCCTTGAATCCAACAGCGGCATCGATGTCGCCCTCGCCTATGGTCCGGGAATCAATGAGGAGTTGTTCGAGTGCAGCAAGTCGATGGGAGAGCGCTAGAAGGTCAGAGGCGGAGGCACAAGCGGTAGATGAGGTATTGTGTTTCTCTGCGAAGAAGGAAGCGAGGCCAAGACGGGGACGATCAGCAAGGATAGAAACGCGCGCATAATTTGCGAAGCCGAACCGAAAAAAAAAAGTGGGGCGAAGGAGGGGAAACAATTAAAATGAAATGAAAAGGGGCCGTAGGGCCGGCGGGGGCAAAGGTCGACCGGAATGACGAAGCCGGATTTTCTTTCCCTCCCTTCCAAGCGATCCCTGAGTTCAAGAGAACGGCGTAAGAGGATGAATCATATCACTCACCGACTTCTCGACAGATGGCCTCGTCGCCTCGTTGAGTGCATGGTCCACACGGGAACTTTTTGTCGCACCGGATCTTCCTGCAGACCCGAACGGGGGAGCGAATTGGACTTTCGACGTCGGCATAGTTCTCAGGACAGTGGAGATGACTAATGAGACCAGCAGACGAACCTCCGTCTACATTCTGAGCAACTCTGAACAGCTCTTTTCTTGCCCTTGGGTTGGTCCTTTGCCTTTGAGCCCTTTGGCTCATCACTCTCCTCCCCTTTGACGTCTTCCTTGTTGCTCTTTCGTTTCTTGGCGTTGCTGTCGCGAGCGTCTCCGTCATCACCATCTTCGTGAGGATCTCTCTTTACCTTTTTCGAGGCGGGCTGGCCGTCGGAAGGAGCCGAGACTTGGTCGGCTGACAGTTGAGGCGTTGAAGGGGCAACTTGATGAGATCGCGCCGGTGGAGGTGGTAATGTGTGGTAGGAGGCTGTGGGTGGATTGAACGCATGTTGGTCTTGCGTGTGCTGATGATGCTGGGGCTGCTGGAGGTGAGCACTGTATGAATGGCGAGAAGGGTCGGAGGAGGACGGTTGGGCGTAGAGGGCGGAAAAGGACGCGTTGGGATCGTAACGCGTAGGTTGGACCTGATGAGGGGGGAGCTGAGGCTGCAGGTATGGCTGGAAAGGATGAGGCTGCTGAGAGTAGTCTGGGTATGGCTGACGAGGTTGAGAATCACGCTGATGGAGAGCTGGGAGAGTGGCAGAAGGTAAGGATTGGTAAGGGTTCGGGGGTATTTGCAGTCTCTGAGATGGCTGGTGGGGATGCTGCTGATGGTGGTGGAGAGGTGGAGGATGATGGACGTATAGACGTGGATCGAGATTAGGATCTGGCGGTGGCTGTCGATCCATCGCGAGAGTGGGATGGGTGGGTGTGTCGGGCGTCGACCTCCAAGGTTGGCGAAGGGACTCTAAAGTGGAAGGGCGTCGGCCCCCTCGGTCAACCTTCCTTTCGACTTTAATCTTAACCCGGTCGTCCCTCATTCCACCCGGATCTCGTCTTGAGAGAGTCAAAGGCGAGAGGTAATCTCACCCGAGCACGGATTAAAATTATCAGCTCCTTGTCGACCGAGCCATACTCCTCCCTTTCGTCTTGTTCCTCCGTGACGCTCATTTCATCAACGATCGCTCTCATGGTCGTTTTCTATCCCTCAGTACTGTGCTCAAGTCTCATCGTGTTCGCAAAGGCGTACTTTGATTGCTGAGGAGTGGTTCATGTTTAACTTGTGTTTAATTTCGATCTCAAGTCGTCTATACCTTGAACCCAAGACTGGACACAACCACACCGATATCAGGATGGGTTATTGTCAGCACCAATCAATCATCCGCCTTCAAGACGAGAGCAAACATTCGAGAGACGGCCAACGAAACCGAGCTGACTCACGCTGCCATGCACGATCGGTGAGCCTCGAGAAGGTCCTTGCAATCGACTTGACCGTTGTCGCTGTTCATGAAGCACTGGTCCCGGGCGCTCTTGGTATCAGGGCAGGCACAACATCTGGGTGAAGCGAGGGGGCAAAGGAGAAGACCGTCAGAAGCACGTCATTTGAGGAGCACTCGAATGGGAAACGACATGAACAATCTCGGAAGGGAACGAACGGCTTTTGACCGAGTGGGTTCTTTTCGGTAACCAGAGATGGATCTGAAGGGATAGCCGATGGTTTTGAAGGAGTGGAGGCAGCCGAGGGAGGAGTGTAGGTGGAAGGGGCGCTTGAGTCGGCTGGGGCGGTAGAGAACCAATTTGAGATGAAGGACATAATGTTGTAGGGTCTTGTCTGAGGGAGCTGGAGTGAAGGGATTGGGGGTCGTTCGATTGGGTGGGGGGGCTGAAGAGGGCAAGAAGAGGGTGGGACGGAATTGGCGAGAGAAGGTCAGGTCCGAACGAATCAGGAACTCACTCTTCCTCCAACCTTCCTCTCTCCTCCCCAAGGCGCGTCGTCCGTTCGTTCAACAAACCACCAGCACCCGCCCACGAATCCAACATGGCATCATATGATGGCAATCCCCGCATAACAATAGATTCCGAACAAGACTGGACGCGCATAAAGGACAACTTCACCGCCGCACTCCTTGCCCAAATCAACGCAACGCTTGACGCCGAACCCAAGTCCCAGCACGACGACGACAGCGAGAGGCTCCGAGAAGAGGTCATCATGAGAACCATGCAGGTTGGTTCATCTTCCTGACTACTATCTCCTTTTCCACCTCTCCGCTCACAGGTCGGGTCGTCTTGTCTTTCCTGCCCCTACCAAACAGTGGAAGGATCAGTTGTTTGAACTCGCTATCCCTAACCTCCGTCTCAACGGTCGACCATATGACGAATACCTCAACACCCCAGAACGTGAGTCATCCCAACCTCGTGATTTATCGCTCGAAATTAGCCTGATTTGGCTTATCTCCCCCCATCATCGTCCCTTCCTTCTGCAGCAACCGAGGACTTTGACGAGGCTCTAGACCGACGCATCCGGTCGTTGGCCGCCGAACGTGAGCTTATCCAGGTCCAGATCGCAGAGAGAAGAGCAAAGACGCCTCTCGCCATCCACGGTCTCGTAGACGACCTCGTCCGAAGGAAGCTGGCCGCAGAGTACATCCCGGCCGAACTTCAAGACGACAGATTGGAGGATCCACCGGCCCCCCTAGAGAGGAAGCAGGAGATTGAGAGCACGCTCGAAGAGACACTAGAACTCCTGGATGAGCTGAGCAAGGTCAGTGTTTGGACATCGCTCGACGCGTGCGTGTCGTTCTTCAACTAACTCTCACCCTGCTTCCGCCTGCCCCTTGACTTTCTGCAGACGCTTCCTGTGAGTATCCGAGATTTCTTGCGGCTTACGCGCTCGAATGAGATCCCTGACCTGACCTGACCGTGAACCTTCGCATGTGTCCATCTCCAGAATCAACTTGCCCGAGCTGCTCAAGCAGGCAGAGTGGCCGAAGAGGTCGCTTCTCTACCCCCATGAGACGCATCGATCCGGCAACTTGAGGCACCGCTTCTCAACTATACCTTCAGCTCGAGATACCCATCGGAACTCGTCTTATAATATACATGTTTGATCTTCGCAAGGGACGACCCTACAAGAGGCGAAATCTTGTTGGCGACTGATCATGCATATCCGCCGATGGGATGCTAGCTAACGTCCATCTCCTCCATGTCCCCCTCATCTTCATCGCTATCTCCACCATCCCCAAAGAGATCTTCGTCGTCATCATCTTCGTTGTCATCCCCTCCATCGCCGTCGCCAGGAGCGCCAACCTCTGCCATGTCGTCTTCTCCTCCGTCCCCGTCGTCGCCCTCTCCCTCCTCGCTTTCATCATCGTCTAGACCGGCCACCATGAGACTCTCAAAGTCTCCTGCTCCGCTGGCACTTGCCAAGTCCGGCAGCGGTGGTGGGGGGAGGTGGGAGGCAGAAAGCGAAGAAGGTTGACGTGTCGCCGAGTGTGCGGGGTAGAGAGACGCAGCTGCTGAGGTTGCAGGTACATAGGGACCGGATGACGTTGAAGAGGCGAGTGAGGGTAGAGGAGGTAGGGCAGGCACACGGCTGGTAGAGGTTGGGTTGCTGGGCATGGAGGGATTTGAAAGGGGCAGTCCAGAACCTGGCCGGCGGACAGTGGAACTGGCGAGGCTGTTGATAGGTGCGCCGGGTACTTGTGTGAGGAGAGCCTCGGCTGCCTGGGCTGCTGCTGCTTGAGCGGCCGCTTCTCGGAAGCTCGCCTCTCGCTCCCTCTCCTCTTCATCCTCTCGCTTCCTCTTCTCTTTGGCTTGAACGTTGGAGACTCTGGCGGATATCTTGGTATCAAGGTCCACCTGAAGCTTTCGAAGCGCGTCTTCGAATCGTTTCTAGTGGACGAGAAGCGAGCCATCATCAGCCTAACGTTGGAGTGGGTGGACGATGCCGAGCGGTGGCCGACATACTTTGATGATCACGTTGCCACTCTTGGCAATTTCTCCCTTCTTCTTTGCTACAGCCGCCTCGAGGTCTCGGATCTCCTCGTTGAGGAGTTTCTGTCGCTGAGCGAGCTCGACGGCTTCCTCGTCTTCTGAATCGGCTTCTTCGTCTTCGTCCTCATCAGACCGATCGGGTTCGTCGTCCTGATAATGAGGGAAATCGAATGTCAATTGAGGCATACTCGACTAATGAGCATTGTGATTGCCAAAATTGTGCAAGAGACTTACATCGTCATCGTCGTCGTCGTCGAGATCCTTCTCCTTATCGTCGTCATCCTCGTCACTATCCTCGAGATCCTTCAGTCCCCTAGAGATTTGAATCACTTGTCAGCGCGAGGTCCCAGACATCCAAATCTCAATTTGATTCGACTTACTTGGTAAGCTCAGCTGCGAGATCAAATCCATCTCCACCCCCGCCCCCACCGTCTTCACCTGGACCACCAAACGTCGACGTCCCATTGTTATCGCCCATTTCGCTCTCTCCGCCAAACTCTGAGCCCGCTCCAGTACCGCCGTACTCGCTTCCTCCTGGAAGAGGAATCGTACCAGCTGCGGGGGTGAGGAACTCTGAATCGGACGCATCTGGATCGGCGTCCTCGATGATGTCTATGATTCAAGTAGAGTCAGCAGCTGACTGCAGGAGAAGTCGTGGTTCTCAGGGTACGCGATCACGAACCATAAGTGACCTTCTCCGCTCTCGAATCTTGTGCAAGCATCCGTTCGACCTCTTCTTCAACAACCTCAATAGTCTGAAGGGGATGATCAGGCGTCAGGGCTAGCTTTTGTGATCTTCACGACCGTTGACAGAGAGGATCGAGCAGGTGCTTAGCACTTACACGTCGACTGATCCTTTTCCGGAACCGTCGCTTGCGGACGTGTCGAAGTGGAGGAGTGATACCGTGAGGCCAGATGTAGTCTTCGATATTGAGTTTGCCCAGATTACCATCAGCGTTCGTCAGTTGAGCCTCATTTGAGATTGGATCGGAGACGACGAGCATCTGTTGTATCCGGCGATCAGTAACAGGCAAAGAGGGAAACGGGGCCACGTTGACCGACGATGAAGAGCAATCGCTTACTTGACATATATCAGCCGATTTGAACATCTGTTTGCCATCCAGCGTCTTCTGAGACTCGATGATACACGGTAAATCGACGAGCTTCGCCGAATAGAGCTGCTTGTTGAGGTTGAAGACGGCACGTCTCGAGTCTGGATATCGATCATGTACCGAGCGACAGTCCTCCATCAGTACGCTTGACTGTGCCCAAGACAAGGGTAGCATACGGACCTTTAAACTTGAACCAGACGTCCTCGATGCCCTTTCCCTTTCCCTTGTCCTTATCCTTCCCCTTGTCTCGGACGAGCTCTCTCATATCCTCACTTGGCTTTCCCTCCGGCACTCTAAGAATGAACTGCTCCTCGAAATCTATCTCTTCCTCGTCACTATCAATATCCTTGTCGTAATCGCCCAGGAAACTGCTGTAGCCCATAGGACCTGCTCCACGCCCCGTGCCAGCCCCTGGACCACCTGGCCGACTGCGCGAAAAGTTGAGCTTGAGACTTTTGACTTCTATGTTGGTTGATGCTGATGCTTCGGAAGGAGCAGCAGTTTGGGCTACGGAGCCAACAGAACGACGGATTCGAGACGTACGCCCGGCAAAGTCTGATTCAGATGGATTGGAAGGCCGGCCACCGCGACTACCTCGATTTTTGCCCCGAGAGCCTCTTCCTCCTCGAGATCCTGGACCAGTGAGGGGCCGAGATTGATCGGAAGATTCAGTGGAGTTGGAAACGATGATGCCGGGCGGGGCATCAGTGGGGAACGAGAATGAAGGTGTGGCTGTGGGGTATGGTTGCTGAATCGACAAAGAGTCTTGGGAATGAGATGGGATACTTTGCTGGGATGACATGAGGATTTGAGGAGTGCTAGTCGGGGCGGCTGGAGGTAGGGGTGCTGTCGAAGGACCAGCTTCGGCGGAGGCCAGGAACGCGTTGGACGGTCCAGCTGAAGAGCCACGCTGAGGCTGATTGTAATCCATCGCAGCAGGACGAGGTAAGGAGGGTCTATCGATGGATGTGAGCCGATGACGTCGGAGCTCGTGTGGATGTCAGGGACGCAGCGACAAGTTTGGGTGGGGGTCGTTGATGATGGCAGTGCCTGCGCCCAAAATGAGGGTTCGAGCCCGGTGATGTAACCTTTCTTTTCATCGTTATCACCCGTTCGAACGACATTCAAGCATTAATCATACAACCAAAACCCGCATGAGCCCCCGTCATTAAAGTTTCGACTCCCCTCGCTTCTTGGTGGCCATACCAGAGAAGCCCTTCGGGACGACTTGTTGCTGGCTCAATCGCCAGATGCCCCTGGAAGCGTTCCATCAAGCGAGTGAGTGATTAGGGACTCAATATGCAACAGATGTGAGAAGCTGGCTCACTTTGAATCAGGAATGGTGTAAGCAGAACCGGACGTCGCGGGAGATGGATCCGTGGTAGCTATAAGGAATGCCGAGGTGACGTCCTCGATGTTTGCGAAGCCTGTCGGAGATCGTCAGACCGGTCAGAATGATGACCCTATGAATTTCGGTGAGTCTGAGAACTCACCAAGCCTCGGATCTGCCTGGAATCCAGGGGGAAGGAGGTTGGTTTGAACGAAGTAGGGGCAGACAAGGCCAACTCGGACGCCTTCATCGTCCGCTCGATCCTTCAAACCGTTAATGAGACCGAGGACCCCTGCCTATGTTAGGCGGAAGCGAAGCTTGCAAGATCAGATTACGATCGACGGGCAGACGTAGAGTCGAGACGTCGATGCTTACCTTGGAGCAGGTGTACACGGGTGCAGTCGGTCGAGCACCCATGAATGAAGACATGGAGCCAGTGATGACGAGGGACTTGAGACTGTTGGTCTTCTTGGACTTTGAGAAGTAGTGCATGGCCAAAGCGGAGGTGTTGAGGACAGCAACGAGGTTCACGTCGAGGGTTCGAAGGTCTGGAGGTGAGACTGGAATGGGGGAGATGATGTATGTGGGCAATGAGTGCAAGAGTTCGTCGGACCAAGATATCGCTGGGTACTTACGAGATCCGTCGTCGTTAACTTGTACGTCGTATGAGGACAATTCTGTTACTCCTGCGTTGGGGAGGACGGCATCGACGGAACCGTACGACTTGAGAGCCAACTGGAATAGGTTGGTAAGGTCGTTCCATTTGGTGACATCGCATCGAGCCGAAACGCATTGCCTGTATCAGCGAAGAGAGATGGCATCAGCAGAGGAAGCAGAACGGACATCGACGAAGCGATACGACTACGAACCCTCCGGCCTTTTTGATCTCCTTGACGACAGCTTCGAGTCCTTCAGCGTTGTAATCACCCAAGACGACCTTGGCACTAGAAAACATCAAAGCAGAGCCGGTTGAGTAGATGAAGGAAGGGACGGTGATCGGTCATTGGGCTGACCCATGGCTAGCAAATCTCAGAGCGACACTCCTTCCTATGCCGGATCCTGCACCTGTGATGAGGACGACGGCGTCTCGAAGTCTGTTGGCGTGAGTGTTAGCCTGTTGAGGAGAGACGTGGGACATGGTGAAGAGTCGATGGGTGGTTGAGAGTAAGGAGGAAATCTCGGAATTCTCGGCTAGAAAGAAGCCGGACGAGGGTCTTCTAACGAGTCTGTATAATTTTCAGCTATACTTCCCTCTTGCCCGTTTCTTTCTCAGTCGTCAAGACATACATATCACACCCATCCTACACGCCATCGTCGGTACATGACCTCATCCCGTCTCCCGACACCCTCGACTCGGACCAGCTTCTCTTCCTCTACGACCGCTAGCCTCCATGCGAGCTCCTCGGGCGAACGTCCTTCTCGAGGTGCCAGGTCGGAAGCAAGAGGAAAGGTGGATTCGATCGAGTCAATCTCGGCGGTGTGGGTCGGACGAAGGGGGACAAAGAGGTGGAAGGCAGGCTCGTAAGAGGCCGACGATGTGGGGTACGTGTCATACGAGGAAGCCGAGGAGAATCGGGGAAAATCGAGCCAGTGAGAGACTGTGTCGAAGATCCAGGGTGCGTGATGCGCTCTATGAGAGAGATGGCTGACCCTGATCAGTCCAAGATTTTCAGTCAGCTATTTTGTGAAATAAATTGACTCACTCATACACGATGTCAGCCCCAAAGATCACATCGAATCTCTGATCGAACGGCTTCTCCATCTCGATGCGTTCGACTTCCGTCTTCTTCCGCGTGCCGTCTCTGCCGACGGTGACCTCAGGGCCTCCATCGTGGAATTGAAGCCAGTCGAGCGAATGAACCTCGATTCGACGTGAGGGTTCTTGCTCGAGTGCGGAAGAAGGGAAGTTGAGCTTGACGTTGCTACGGAGGTTGGAGAGTACGAGAGGATGATGGTCCGTCGCCAGGACCAGACGTTGCAGCGGAGCAGATGAGGATGCAAGCTCTGAGGGCAAAGTCGGAAGCGAGGATGGGCCCGATACGGGCGAGGAAGGGGTGGGGAATGGGATCGAAGCGATAGTCATGGAGACGACTCCGGTTCCCGCTCCAAGCTCGAGGATACGTTGGGATGATGAAGGAAGGAGACCGAACGAGGCTGGCGACGAGGCGATCCGGCGAGCAAAAAGGATGGACGATCCCCATGTTTGAACGCCCACAGAATCGGGTGACTGGGACGAGTACGCTGCGTCATTGATGTTGATGACGATATCTCGAGGTAGGTTGAATGTTCGAAGGATCGCCCCGGCCGCTAGATGATTCAATCAGACAAAAAGACAGGACGCCATTAGCAAACTGTTCGACTGCGCATGTCAGGTGCGGAGGACTTCTCACCAGAAGTACCTGACCAAACAGCCAGGAGAGCTGAGAGATAGCAAGGGAGTATCGTTCCATCATTTTGGAGGGTCAGCATAGACTAGGATGTTTGAGGATGACTGACTGTAGCGAACTAGACTTACCGGCGGCACCCTCGACGACCTCTTCTCGCCTCAGCCTCTCTACACCCTCCTCGTCGGGTTCTTCCTCAATCCAATCCTCGCCCCGTTTGACGATCCTGACGAGCCAGTTCTTCGCCGCATTCTGCTCGTAATCGTCGTTCCGAAGAACCTCGTACTCATCCTCGTCTGCCTCTGTGACCTTGGACTTGGAGTCAGATAAAGAGATTTCGGCGGGCGTCCGGTGATCTGGCGTATCTGTCGAGGTTGAAGGAGCTGAGGAGGATTCCTGGCCTGAGCCGAGGATAGCTGGGAGTTGGGTGCAGGAGGAGGATGTTCAGAGGGTGTCGCTCGTGTCCGAGTGGGGAGACAGCCGAGCAAGGGAGGTCTTACGAGGCAGGAATATTTTTCCAAGGAGGTGGACATGATCTAGGAGGGCGTGAGAAGTGTGCTTCGAGAGGTCTCTGCCAAGTGGAGGTAGGAAGTGAGACGGAGGTTGCTGCCGTTGAGTCATGGGAAGAGGAGGGGAATCGAAGAAGGGAGAAAGGAGGGGTTGTTGCGTGATTGGTGGTGTTCCGCGGGTGGAGTTGTGATGAATTACGAGTAAGGAGTAGACCGTCTACGATTGTCTATGAGCGAGAGTTGGACCGTCTATGATTGTCTATGAGCGAGCAGAGGTTCAAGTTGAAGAGAAAAGACGAGTTGTTTGGGTCCTTTTCCATTCGGCCAACGTCCGAGCTCCTCCATCAGCCTCACCTCCATCAGCTCCCACTCTTCCCCCAACGACGACAGCACAGCCCATCGTCTCACCCTACAACTCTCACCCAAATCACGACAACAACTCAAAAATAAAAATGGCCACATCTGTCCACGACGAGGTCGCTTCCCTTCCTTCCGCTCTCGGCTTTGACTCCCAATCGTCCGTTCCAATCCCACCTTTCCTTGCGTCCTTCTCCAAGCGCAGCGTAGCCTGATTTACGTCAACATTGATCCTGGCTATCGAACAGGCTCGGCCTTTACGTCACCTTTGCTGCTGCTGCTTCGCTCGTCGGAAGATGGGTCTGGAAGACATACATCCGTCCGCCCTCGGTCACAGGCGTACGTCTGAACTCTCAGTTGATCCCCCTATCAGCCCTCTCGACCATCGAGCTGGGTAGATAGATGTGGGACGAACGAGTCCATGATCTGATCCCCCATCTCGACTCCTCATAGTATGGTAAAGGCGCTCCAGGATTCATCACGGCTGGTGTGCGGAAGGCTTGGGTAGAGAACCCAAACCCCGGGCGCGTCGGTCAGTTTAAGCAATCTTTGTGAGCTGGCAGGGAAAGGGGTAAGAAGATAACCAGCTAACGTATTCATCTGTCCGTCTGACTTGAATCAGTCATCGAGCGAGACGACAGGCACCTGTATCAGCCAGACGCAGTCGAGCAACCTCCTCAGCATACTCAATTCAGCTACAGGGACCGAGTCGCCAAGGAGAAGGAGGAGGCTGCCGCGGGAAAGGCAAAGGCGAGGGAAAGCAACGTTGACGAGGATTGGCTCCCTCAGGGCATCAAGTCGACTGGGGCAGGATCGAGGAAAGCCAAGGGGAGCAAGAAGTAGATCAAAGCACTCTGAAGGAATAATGCGTCATGTATACCACGACACAATGATGTCTAGAGACTGATCGCACAGTGAAGGGCTCCCTGGTACTGACGGCTCATACATCAGCCTGAGGTCAGCTAACAGAACTTGTCGCTGTGTTTCAAGCCGAGCCAAAACAATCAGCATCAGAGGGCGTGGGTACGAAGAGGGCCGGATGCTGAACGACTGACCTCTTGAGCTTCGATCGACGGTCAAGAAGAGCTTCCGACAGTCTACCCTCCCTCTTGGCATCTCGAAGCTGTCACCAAGATGAATCGGGAGGAGCAGGGTAAAATGACCTTCTTCAGTATCAGTGCGATCGGAGCGCATACTACCAAGGAAACCAACCTCTTTCTTGGACTCTGTCGAGACGATGTGCCGAGCCCCAGTCCAGGTCTGCCTTTCCTTGTTTAGGGCAGCCTCGTCAAGTTCCTCGCCCTTGATGATGCCCTTCGTCTTGCCGTGGCCGCCTTCTTCGAGCGCTTGTATTCGGGCCTTCTGGCGGAAGCCAGCCTGAACCTTGCAATGAAACGACTCGGCGAAACCGATCGAGGTAGAATCGCCTCGCAGGGTGAAGCCATTGGTGGCCGTGGGAGAGATGGACAGATAGGTACCATGCCTAGAGAGACGAGGTAGCATTGTTAGCGGGAAATCTGTTTGTCGAGTTGCATAATGACGACTGACGCTGTTTCAAGGGCGAGTAAGGACGATTCGAGGACATGTGGGATAAAGCTCTCGAGCGGCCCACGACTCTCTGAATTCGCCGAGACCTGGATGTATAATGACAACAGGGGTTAGCCTGATCACGTCATCAGATTCAGGACTCGAAGATGTCGAGACTCACGACACCGAACCGATCACAAGCCAAAAAGTTGCCTCCAGCCGTTCTCAGATTGACGCTCGTCGCGCCCGACAGCTTGGACGCAACCCAAACAGAATCAATTCCGGTAGGCTCGTACGCGAGGGCTGGTGGTATAGACGGATCGGACGCCTGGGATGGCGAAGGAGGAGTCAACGGGGCAGCGATGACTCGAGATCTTTGGGCATCGTACTGTCGGAAGGGAGGCAGTCCGTCAGCCTAGGTGAGTCGGAAGAGCGGATACTGCGGAAAGACATACGGATATAGATGATGGAGGATCAGTTGGAGCCCAGATGAAAGTCGGACCAGAGAGCTCGAAAGCCTCTGTCGGGAATACCCAGGCTGAGGAGCGGGGTGGGGATCGGATCAAGGAATGAGTCGGGTTTCAAGCGTGGGAGCAAGAATGATCAAGACGGACCTCCAGGATCTTGAAGAGGCTCTGACTTTGTGGACCTTCTCTTTGAGGATGAGGAAGCTGGGTTGCCATCATCATCGTGGGTACGATGACGCTTTGACTTTTTGGGCTTTGAGTCGCCCTTGAAGGAGAGTTTCATTGATTTTGGCTGATTGAGGGTCCAGTGGGAGATGTGAGTGCAAGGTTGAGCTGAGGATATGTGGGAGAGGGTGGAACGTACAGCTGAGGACATGAGAAGGGGACCAAGTGGAGGATTCGATGATGTTATCGGATTGCGAGAATCCCTCCCTCACATCCTCCCGGCTGCATGCTCACTCCGTCCTACCCTCTCGCCAGACGACTCATCACCAGATCCTTCTCCTCCACCCCTAGATCCCCTACCAATTCACCACTCAACCCCACAGACATCGGCCAAGAATTCATGCCAAAATCCAACAAGCCTGCTTTCTACGCTGTCAGGGTCGGTGTACGACCAGGTGTCTATCAATCTTGGTCGGAATGCGAGAAGAACGTTCGAAGCTATCCTGGCGCAGTAAGCCCCTACCCATCGACGATCCCAACAATCGATCCCTCACCCAAACTAAACACCTCACCCCCTTCAAGTTCTCGATGCTTACCCTCTTCCCCTCTCCATACTCAGAGACACAAAAAGTTCCCCACCTTCCAGGAAGCACTCGATTTCGTTATTCCCCGTGATGCCGAGGGATCCACCCACTCTACCACTCGACCCAAGTCCGAGTCCAACGCGACCACCATTTCCAACGCCCTCGACCCCTATAGCTCTCTCCAGGCCCCCTCCCTTGCCTCTTCTAGCCTACCATCAGATCCAGCAGCCCCCATACCTCTTCGGAAATCACGTCAGACTCGGCAAGCAGCGCTGCCTAAACCAAAACCTGTCGCCCCAATCGAACCTGTTCAGCCAGCTGTTAAGTCGCCGTCCGCTGCGGGGAACAAGACATCCAAGGCCTCACTGGCTTCTGCACCGACCAAGGTCGATCAGGACGGCTATCATCGGACCGAGAGAGGTAGGATCGTCGTCTGGACCGATGGATCGTGTTCTGGCAACGGCCAAGCAGGAGCCACGGCAGGTTCAGGTGTCTGGTGGGGGGATCAACATCCAAAGTCAGCCCAATCGTTTCCTTTCCTGCCTTTTCATTCGGTAAGCGCAACGATTAACTCGATCCTCAACAGAAACTTAGCATTAAGGATTCCTGGACCTCAAACCAACAACCGAGCAGAATTGCTGGTCAGTCTGGGCCGTCGTCTCTCATCGCTGAATTGACGAGGCTGATTTCTTCTTGTCATCCATCACGACTCCAGGCCATCGCTCTGGCCATTGAAACGGCTCCAGCGGGCAATCCGATCGAGATCCGTACAGATTCCAACTACTGCATCAAAAGTGAGCACCGCATCGTCCTTCGATCCTGCAACTTTTGGATTGATTTGATGGCTTTGACGTTTCGCAGCGTTCACACAATGGCTCTCGAGCCAGAGACGACGCGACTTTGGACGTGGCTCCTCGCATGGTACTTCGTCCTGACCCATCCATCATTTCGAGCGGTTTCGCTGGCGCTGACGCTGCCCCGCTTCATCTTGCGCAGCGGTGTCCAACGTCGATTTGATCGAGCACATCGCGACCCAGCTTGATGTCAGGCGAGACGCCTTATCCTCTTCGATCGATCCTGAACGCTCGCCAAAACACGACTTTGATGCCGACAGTTCCGTGGACTCGTCAGACGTCGAGGATGGACTTGCAGACACCACCAAAGCCACAAAGTCCAAGAAATGGAAATGGAACGGGAAGAAACTCACCAGAGGAGCCGTCAGGTTCCGATGGGTCCAGGGTCACAAGGGCACGCATGGGAACGAGATGGCGGATGTGAGGACCCATCCTCGGTGTGGCTATCACGTCACTTACTTGCCCAAGACTTTCACTGACATGACGTGTTGATGAGAGTAGGCACTTGCGAACAAGGGCCGCCTCAAGTCTGCCATGGCAGAAAAGGATCTTCGTCTGCTCACCCACGCCGACCTGTCGGCTTGGTCTGTTGACGGTGTCCCTATTCCTGTCATGGGGCTCGTGCCCAGCAATGATCCGGTATCGATCCAATCTAAGACTGATGAGGTCAACGATAGTTCCCATTCTGAAGCAGATGACCTGACTGGTGAGTTCCTTCGACCGAGCCGAACTCTGGGGAGGGGTTTGCCTGGGCTTATCGAGTCGTCTCTCTCAATCGGTGTCGTCGACAGACCTGGACTCTGACTCAGAGGGTGATTTGGTTCAAGCCTTGAGGGATCGTAGGAAGGCACGCAAGGAGATGCTCATGTAACAGTTGTCTAGATCGTGGTACTGGAGTCATCATTCATACGTAGAAAGAATTACAAGCTTGTGTCGTCAGAGAGATCGGGAATCGTAAACGTGTGGTGATATGCGAGTGTAGGAATGAGAGTGATGTGAAGGGCTAGGATGGAGCAGTGGATGAGAAGATGAAATGTTTAGTCGAACAGCTCGACTTCGACCCGTACGTCGCGGATGGAGCCGTCGGACGGGGTGCAGGCACTTAACGAAGCATCCACCACTGTAAGTGAACGATGGACCAGCATCAGCAAATCTTACAGGATGGGCAGGATGACGAATGAGACAGACCAACCTTCGTTTGCCAAACTCGATGGCCCACAAACTGAAGCACAAGATCAGCTTTCGGACCCAGCGATCGGTCAGATCGAGAGTTGCAGTAGATTTACCTATGACATGAGTTCGTCCCTCGGCTGCTCTTGTTATCGAGTCCATCGCGGTCAGCCAGCTAGGTCGCCCGCCTTGGATGGTCATGTTCTCGAGCTGGAGTCCCGCATCGTTCGAAGAGGTATGTAGAGCGGTCGATGTACAATGCAGGCGGAGGTCTCGATCAGGAGCCAGTAGCGAGGGGGGCGTGTTGGATAGAAGAGTGGATAGAGGAATCCAACGAAAATGATCTGAGAATACAGTCGCCGTCAACACGAGGGGCGCTGCAGAGATAGACGAGACGTCGCCCAGCAGAACCTCGCACGATCACTCACGTAATTCCTTCGCAATCCAGTAGACCACCACCCTTCGGATACTGATTCCGTTTGCTAGCTGTTCCATATTGGCTCGCAGGACTCCTTCCCATACGTTTTCTACCAGCGCAACACCTGTCCCACCTCCAACGAGCACGAGTGTATCTACTCCTTGCAGGTCCGGAGCATGACCATAAGGACCTTCGATGAGGACGGGGACATGGATCGGTTGATCGGCTGCGAGTGTAGCATTGTACAGTCGAGCCGTTAAGCCGTCACACATGGCAATGAGGAAGACCATCTCGTTGGGGGGCAACGAGGAACGTGAGCGCGAAAGAAGTGGCTGAGACTCGGAGAGCTTATCGTTTATACAGGAAGATGACGTGCTTGTGATGGAGCGGGGAGCATTGAGGATCGTGAACGGATGCCTAGTTTGATCGAGAGGTGGTCAAGTCAGGCCAGCGTTTCAAACCTGGAATCTCGTAGATTGACTCGGATTAGTGTCACTTACCATTGACCCCAGCAGCCCAAGCCGCCGACCATGACTTTCGCCCAACTTCCTATCTGCCATTCCGTCGAATTGTCGACCGCGACGCACATTTTGAAGCACTTCTCGTCGACGATCTCGAGGCGAGCGTCCAGAAAGCCCCACCTCGACCGTGAGAGCCGTGCGCTGCGGATATGTTTGCTCCGAGCGAGGACCGGACGTAGACCGGAGTTGAGAGAAATAGTATAGAGGCGATGGACGTGGGATGATGTGAGGATGAATAGCGTAACAAGGGGCAGGGCACCGCGTGGTTTCCAGTGGTAATAGCAAGCGATACTGATGATGCATGCGTGGATGAGTATCACTGTCAAGTAAACCTGTCGAAGAAGTAAACACTTACAGGAAAACAAATGACAAGCTAACATGAGAGGTGATGAAGACCTATGTGTGCAAATCGATCAGTATCATCATTTGTAGTCAAGGTAAGGCCAAAGCGACTCGTACTTCATGATAGTGCGTCCGGATCCATCTTATGCTAAGAGCGATGATCGAGATGAATGCGATGGCTGAAGAGATTGAATTAGATCAGCTAAAATGTTCATTTAGATGAAGGAAACGAAAACAACTCACTAGCTATCAGGCCCGCTTGAAAAAAAGGCAATCGAACCATATCCCAAAGGACGCTCGACGGATAGAAGCTGAGCCAGACCAGGTAGAACACGATGTGTAGTACGCCGAGCCCGAATGAGATCCATCCCAGGAAACGATGGAACCAATTGAGATCCTGAAAAGGTTTATCGACTTGGTCAGCTTAGTACTAGAGAGGATGGACCAGACTGATGCTTACCTGAAGCCCGATTCCAGACACGCTGCTGATCAAACTGGCACGGCTGACGAGCAGAAAGATGATTGGAAGGTTGGCGTAACAAAGATTCCCTGTCCTGCAAGCACGCTCCAGGTCAGCCCAACGTTCTCGATATATCGTAACAATGATCCTACATACCGATTCGCAAAGTAGCTAAGAAGATGAGAGGGGGTTTCAGGAACCCAGTGGGAAGAGGAAAGACGATGAGGATGGGGCAGGGTGCGTTGGACGGATCGGAATGACATGACGAGTAGTGTTAACCGATGAGCGTGCTCATCCAGCTTGGATGTTAAAGATAGGGATTGGTGCTCACCGGTACCATGCATGTGGCATATGATCGACTCCTTGTTGAGCATGAGGGTTTGTGTAACACTGGTGGCGACCACGAAATCTCTTGTCAGATAAGGATCCAATCTAGGGTTCCAGTCGTTTTCACGCTCACCAAGGAAAGCCAGACGTTCAGGATGAGCCAAGTGAGCCAAAGGAGTACCATCCCCCTACTAGCACGAAGATCCCACTGGCCGATTGATACACGGGTCGCAAAGAAGCGGCGAGACCTGACTCGCCAGCTGGAAACGAGATTGCCGTGCCGGCGACGATCCAGCGTCATCCACACCGAGTATGCGAGGATGGCAACGACGAGAAAGAGTTGCAGAAAGCATTCCGAGAAAAGAATGTTGAGCTTCGACTGGAAATCATACTCCTGTACGGACGAGCAGGCATGGTAAGTGGTTGGTCGTTCACGGATCTGATGGGCCGAGCAGGAAAAAGGCACGAACGGCAGCACGACGAGCTGGCGACTCATTCGAGTCCAAGGTAAAGATCTCCGCCGAGACGTCCATGAGTCGGGAGGGCGACCGAGAGGGAAGAAGGCGAGGGCGGCAGAAGGGAGGGGGGAGGTTAGAGAAGGAGGACAATCTAGCGTCAGAGGACTCTTGGGTTATTTTCTTTTCATATTCTCTTCTCGCTTATGTGCTGGCTCCCGTTCAACACCAATTTAACACGTAGGTCGTTCAATTCGTTCGTTTCGTTCGTTCCCATAGCGTATTTTACTCTGCTCGTACCGTCCGACTCCCGGCGGAAGGGCGGGATGCGGTTTGCCAGAAGAAAGAGCATCGTCCCTCCCTGTACTTCATAACCACCAAGGAGATGACGACAGTCATCCAGTACGCGATGTACGACCCGATCGACACGTAGGTACCGTTGTTGCTCCATCCAACGACAGCAGCAGCGACCATCGCCCAACCCTGCGAGTATACCATCAGCATTTAGTGTCGTCAGCAAGTCGTCCGAAGTACACAGAGGCGGAAACGGAGTTCTCACGTTCGTCTTGATATCAGGCGATCCCCAGTTGAAGTGGAACACGTTCCCGATGACGTTGTACGACCCTGGTCCCTCTCCAAGTTCGGTGATATCTCCACCACATCCACGGATGAATGGGTACGCCTCGAGTTTGGAGGCACCCCTCGAGAAAAGACCTGTTCAAAGAATCATTTGCGGTGAGCGTTGAGGATGATGAGCCATTGAGATGACACGAGCACGCACCAGCGCCGACGAGGAAGAGAAAGCAAGACGCAAACACGATGAACGAATGCATCTCGATTCCTCGCGATGTAGAACGGTAGAAAGTCAGAGCAACGAGGCCACCAACAAAGATGGCAGCCAGGATGGAGAGTGGGATTGATCGTGGACCGTCAGCGAGCCCGACCTACGAACATTGATGAGACACGCAGATATGTAAGTCAGAATTTCGAGGTCAGAAAATATAAACACCCTGGCACAGCCGACTCACACCAGCGATAAAGATGACACCCTCAAGCCCTTCTCTCAACACAGTGACAAAGGGCAGAAACCAAAGAGCCCAACGACCACCGGCTGCGCCGTCCACGTCGGAGAAGGCATTCGCCAGCTTGATCCTCCATTTGACCCGGGCTCGATCGAGCTTAACAAAGGAAAGACCGGTGAAGAGGATGAAAATCGAACTGATGACGGCGAAGATGCCTTCCCAGAGGGCCTCGGCGAGGGAAAACGTCGAGCCGAGGGTTTCGAAGAAAAGGAGGATGGCGAGAGCGCCGACGAGAAGGGACAGCCCGAGTCCACAGAGGGCACCGAACCAAATCTTTTGCGGAGAAGAGCAAAGGAGGACAGGGAATGTCAGCGATCGGGTCCGGATCGGAATGACGGCGAGAGCTTGGAATTTGGAGAGATTGACCAATGGGAACGAAGAAGGCTAACTCACCTGAACATTCATCGATCTTAGCAAGTCCTGCTCGCTTTTATGTTCGTCTACCTCCTGAGGGGAACTCCCCTGTTGGGGTAAGAGAGGAGCGGTGGATTCGTCGGTGTGAGTAGTGCCATATATCGGAGCGTGGGCCGATTGTTGTAGCAAAGCATCGGAAGAAGGCGAGGCGGGGAGTTTGACAGGAGTGGATGTGATGAGCTGGGAGGTGAAGGAGAGGAGGACAGAGATGATGAGTCCACTCTCGATTGTCTGGGACGTGAAGGGTAAAGGGTGGAGTCAGTGCCGGTGGGGGGGTGAGGGGGATAGGGTGGGGCGTACCTCTCGGAGAACGATGAGGAATATGGATGGCTGTTGATTGGGAGTGAGAAGGGGTGAGCTTGGTGGGTGACTGGGGTGAAAGCAGAGGGAAGGGATGTACGGAGAAGAGGGCAGATGACATGAAGGATGGTTGGGGGAGGTTCGGGGAATTCAATGAGGGAATTCAATTTCATTCCCTCACCCCGGTATCCAGACGAAACGACAAGAGAGAGTGAATCCGTCGTCGCCATAAGAACGAGAACTCGAATAAACGTCGTAGCCATAAGAACGAGAACCCGAATAAACGTCGTATCAAAATCCAGAGTCAACTCAAAACGTCGCCCCGACCTGTCCCGTAACTGCCTACCGACAATGTCCGATCAGCCGGAGCCAGCCCTCCCACTCGCCCTCCTCTCTCAACCGGCATGTCCCCCATCCTCAGCTTTCACCATCAGGAGCAGCCTCCCCCCTTCAGTACAGCCCCACCGAGCACCCAACCTAGACACCCGACTCATTCCAATTCGAATCCCACCTCGACTACAGTCGACTCACCCCAAGAATCGCCTTACCCGCCCAGTTACAAGCATCGTCTCAGACCCTCAGCCTCGGACATCCCTCACAAGCATCACAAACCACGGAATACACATCAACCTCAATCAAATCCCTATGGTCAACAGGAACGAGACCGGCTCGATGGAGGCGAGGCAGACGGCCTGTTGTTCGAAATGGAAGACCTCGATGACGCTCGAGCCAGGGAGAGGCCTCCACGGAGCGAGACAGTCGTAGAGAGAAGGCGTCGGGGAGAGGAAATCATATCAGCAGGAGGGAGAGGTTGGTTCGGGGCTGAGATCCCATCACGTGCATCCTGGAGGGAGATTCGAGAGATGGTGTACGAGGTAGGATCGATCCCTGCTTCTATTCCTCTCAGGCTCAACGCTCCCAGGTCCCCGCACAGTCATCGCTGACAACGCCGTCCCCCGCCTTATACACACGGCAGACCACACCAACACTACTATTCAACATTCTCGTATGATTGTCTCCTCCGTTCCTGTCCTTCCATCGGCAGACTTCTCCCCTCTGACTGCATCCGTCTCATCCTTCCTGCACCTAGGGTCTCGTCTTCACTGGTGAACTCCTCGAGCATCTGTCCCACTGGAAGGTCTTTGAGCGTGTCGACGAGTTGTTCATCCTCGTGCCAATGCTGGCCAACCTAAAGGGCAACCTCGAAATGTGCCTTGGAGCGAGGCTCTCTACCAGCGTTAGTGCTCTATTGAGAACTCAGCCTGAGATTGTCCGTCAGTTTGCTCATCCAGCTTGACTTCTTTCCATCTCATCTACACAGGCAAACACTGGAGAGCTTGATACGCGCTCGACTCGACGTTCCCTCATCCTCGGTTCTCTTTCGCTCCTTCAACTTCAAGCTCTCGCAGTCTCATGCCTTGCAGCCCTCCTCTCCTTCCTGCTCGGCCTGACCCTGCCGCATCGAATCTCCGACGACGCCAACCTTTCCAACAGCACCATGCTTTTCAACGACACCTCTGCCCTCTCTGAACCGCGAAACCTCGCAGTCGCCGCGGGCTTCTTCCTTGGAGAGCGGGATGATCCTGACTTGGGATTCTACGACAGTTTCAAGGAAGGATACACGCCTCCCGGAGCAAAAGAGCTCGTCATGGTGCTTGTGACGGGAATGGCGGCGGCGAGCTTGAGTGGAGCGGTCTTGGGCAGCTTCGTCAGTGCTTTGGTCGTGCTCAGCAGGAGACTGAGGATCAATCCGGACAACATCACCACTCCTCTTGCAGCTTGTCTCTCAGACCTCGTCACTCTTTTCGTCCTTGCCGGTATCGGGTCCTTCCTCCTCCCTTACATCGCCACTCCACTCCCCGTTGCCATCCTGCCGGTCCTGATCGCCGCTGGTGCTTGTGCCACGTGGTTTACCCTGCGGAACGACTACGTCAAGGACCTCGTTCGGCTTGGTTGGACTCCACTCTTTGCGGCCATGACGATCTCGAGCGCGACTGGAGTTGTTTTGGAGCGATGCGTTAGTCGATACGAAGGCTTCGCAATCCTTGCTGTCGCGATGACGGGTAGGTTGCTCGTCTTGTCATTGCCACATAGCATTTGCCACAGAATACTGAATAGACTTGCTCGTGATGTGTTCCATCTCCTTCTCGTCCTTCCCAGGTCTCTCGGGAGCCGTCGGTTCCGTCCATGCCTCTCGGCTGTCGACCGTCCTGCATTCCTGTCAGCCGCCAGGGTCTCGCTCCGATGTGCCCCCGACACCAATCACTTCTCCGCGTACCATGGCGGTAGCTCTCTTCTTCGTCGCCATCCCAGTACAACTCTTCTTTCTCGTCTTTGTCGCCTTCGCTGGCTGGATGCGCATGGAGTGGCAGCTGGTTGGGAGCTTTGTCTCGGTATTTGGATTCACCGTCAGTTCGCGTCAGGTTTGCTTGTGAGTCTTACAGACCGTGTGCTTACCCACACCGCCCTCCTTTGCGTCTCTGTCTCCTCGACCTTTTGCTTTTTCTAGGTCTTCATTTCACTTCTGGCAGCCGATCGGCTTACGCTGTCATTCTGGTCACGTGGGCTAGATCCAGAGTAAGTCATAGGGCTTGGCTTCTAGGCTTTGCCGAATACACGCACGCTTGAGTTGACCGATATTGCACCATGTCTTTTGTGCGCTCAGCTCTTATACGCTGCCCATCCATTCCTCACTGATAGACTTGATCGGTCAGGTCTTGCTCGGTGAGCTTCTTGCTTCCGACTATTGCTCACACACGGACCCCGCTGACGTCTGGCTTGATCTGCAGTTGTCGCGTTTGAGGTTGCCGCGATGCTCGGGGGAAACGTCAGGGTACTCGGCGCTTGAATCAAGAGGTCGACGAAATTTTGTACCATACCATGTATCTTTTGTCTCATCACCCTCGAGGAAGAATCTGGTTCGCGCTCGTTTCAGCTGCAGTAACGACTTGAAGCAAGAAAAAAAAATCATGAACGATCGTAAACGGACAAAACTGGCGATGGCATGATACAGGGAGTGAAAATGCGATAGAACGAAGCAGATGGAACAGCAGTAACGACATAACAGGGAAGATGTGGCAAAGAAGCAATATGAAAGAAAGCAAGAAGCGACAGCATCGTCAACGCTTCTGGAAGGCGAACCCCATGTAGATGTCTGGCAGAATCAAAGGTGTTGGATCAGATCGAGAAAACGAAGAGAGAAAGTTGCAAGGATAGGAACCATCACTCACTGACCGCCTCCCATTGGTCAGGGGTCATCTCGCTCTCCCCATCAGCGTTGACGACCTTCATCCTCTTCATGAGTTCTTGGAACTCGGGGACTGCTTGCTCGCTATCGAAGATGTCTCCGAAGCCCTTCTTGTAGACCAGTTCGAGTCCGTACTCGAGGGCCATGCTGTTTGGATAAGATTCAAGATGATACATCAGCCTCATCGATAGATTCCGACACTCGATGATGCCCGATGAAGCGTCAGGACGTACGCCTCAAAATTATCCCAGTCTACCAAGTACTCTGGTACATCTTCGACCGCGTCTTGAAGGTAGAACGAGTACCGGTGGCCGAACAGAGGATTCTCAAGTCGGTCGTCGAACTGGATCGAGTAGATCGAATTGCCAAAAGTAAGTTCCTCGGCATCCTCTGGGATGTTGTTGAGCTCGGATCTGAACGGTCACAAAGGCTGATGAGTTGACTGTATTCGCTACAACTCGTTCGCAAGGATAGAGATGCGCACTTGAGGGTCTCTGCGTTTGGGATAGTACCAAGAAAGATGCCCCCGACTTTCAGGTACCGAGTCGCGTTGTCAAGCATCATCCGGACCTTCTCCTCGGTTTCGAAAGCATAGTGCATGCAAAACTGCATCGTCGTGAGATCAAACGGCTCGGCCTCGAGGCGGGCAGCAGGCAAACGAGAGGTGATAGGTTCCTGATTTGACGAAGGATCAGTCGAACGAATCAACGGAAGGCCTCTTGGGAGTAGAGGGAAGGACGTACAGCAAAGCAATCCATGGCGTAGGCTTCAAACTCGAAGCATCTGGAACGAAGCTCTCTGGCACGGCTCTGTGCTTGTTCAACTGACACGTCGGCGATATCTGCGACGGGGAGAAGGATCGTCAGCTCGTCTCGACAGTGAGTTACGCGAGCAGGCCCACCAGGCAGAAACACCCACCAAACGCGACGTATTGCTGAATTCGAGCCTGATTCCACTTTTGCAAATCTCCTCCCTTGCCGCACCCCAGATCCAAGACTCGCCCCCGAGGAGGAGCTGCCCTCCCACCCACCCCACCGCCGCCAGGAATCGCCTTCCTGGCAAACTTGGCGATGAGGACCGACTTGATCCAATTATTGAATGATTTGAGACCAAAGATGGGCGAGTATTGACGGTTATCCTTGCCAATCTCTGGTCGCTGGTTATCTGAGAAACGTATAAGCCGACAGGTAAGGAACCAGTCCGGCGACCAAGACAACTCTGCAGAAGCATGTGTGCTCGGACTGACAGTGTTGTGCGACCCTCGAAACATCCCCCCTTTGACCAAATCCTTCACCTTCCGTCTTCCTGCGCTTGCTCGGTTCCTCATAGCTACCCTGAACACCTGTGTCGAAGTCTCTCCTTTTCGTACTCGAGCTTGACGGATAGCCCTGGTTCGAGGTTGTCGAGGGTGTCGAAGAGGCCTCTCTACTCGCCCTACCGAGTACTTTGCCTCTGAGTGGGTTTTTGGAACCCGACGCTGGGTTCGCCTTGAGATGAATGTACTCCTCCATAGTGAGCGCGACCTGAACGGAGCGAGCAGGCGTTTTGCGAACGGGATTGTAAGTCAGGCGAACCGACTTGGGAGGTAAAGTTGAATCCGATGGTAGGCTAGGGTGAGTGTCAACAAGAGGAGAGGATTGCGGGTTAAGGCGAGAGCTGTAGGAAGACGCGGATGACCGAGAGCTAGAGGAGAGGGCGGGCGAATGCGACATCGAATTGGACAGCGTCGGGCGGACAGGAGGTGTGCTGATGGGGTGGATTGGATGTTGAGACAAGGATACAGATCGTGATGAGGTGCGAGATTGGCTGGGTGAGTGTTGTAGAGATGAACGTGCAGGGAGAGAAGGTTCTTTGAAGGTCGAGCGGTCGAGATGCTGGCGGTTGGCCAGAAACTGAGGCGACTTTGGGAGGGTCTCGATTCCCTGACCTGCACGACTCGACCTCGAGCGATCTATGGGTGACGTTCCTTCCTCCACAGGCGAGCTCTCAGTACGCTCTGTCGTCCGAGAAGGACCAGCTTGCCAGCTGATTGAACCAGTAGCTTCCCCAGAACTCGCCTCGGGCTCATTCGCTCCGAATGACACCCTCGCCATTGGCCCGAGCCCAGATGGGGGAACTCGATCGAAACTTTGAACAGGCATAGAGAAATTCGATGAAGAGGACGATGAGGAGGAGGATGGGCGTGAATTAGAGGTGAGATGGTGACGAGGTGAGCGTTGAGAGGGCGATATGAGAGGAAATGCGGAGGGTGGGTCGATGACTCGTTCATGTGCAAGATGGAATCCAGAGTTCGGAGATTGCGACTGGTGTTGGGGTAGGGATTGAGTATCGGGGTGTGACCAGGGCGATGGGACATTGTCATTATGGGACTCTGGGTCATTGAGAAGGGAATGGAGGCTGAGTCGCGTCGAGCCCGAGGACCGTCTTCGGTCGTCATCCGACTGGGGATCAGACCGAAGAGGTGGCCGTTGAGGGGGAGATGGAAAGGCAGAATCTGTCGTGGATTGGACGAGAGAATCCTTGAGAGGATCGTACCGCATCAAGAGCTGGGAGATGGTGCGATGTCGGGAAGGGGGAGGGATCCAAGTCAGAGGGAAGGAGAAGGCAAGGGCCTTGATCCCCTTCCCCCTTCTCGATCCGGACGCATACAATTCAACCTCATCACACGATATCATATCCAGCTAAGCCAGCTCATTACCTCGTCGGATAGCACTTGCATCCATCCACAACAAACAAGACCGAATCAAACGCTGCCGAACCAAATCACCCACTCACGCGAATCCTCGTTCGCAGCCTCCGTCTCTCTTTCTCTCAAACCTCCACTGCAATCGTACAGTCCAAACCCAGACCATCTCATCAGCACGCACATCCAGAAGCTTCTGGCGCCTCAGTCGCGGCCGTTGTTGAAACGTCAATCTCTGCAAGAAAGTAAGCGTCGCCAAATCCGGTCAGTCTCACCTGGGTCGGCGAGGAATCCGACCAAGACAACCACGAGCTCCACTCACTCGAGTTGGTCGCCGATTCCGGAGTCGTCGTATCCTTGCCCTCACCCCCCGGCAGGGCAACTGCTATCTTCTTGAACAGACTCTTGACGTTGTGTCCGGCTTTGGCCGAGGTCTCGATCGAAAGTACATTGAGCTCCTTTGCTTTTTTGTCCAATTCTTCTGGGGTGACTTGCCTGTAGGATCGATTCAAGATGATTGATAGGATCCCAGAACGATTGAGTTCGAGTCTAAAATAGAACAAGTCAAAACAACCAGGACTACTGACCTCTTGTCGTTCAGATCGGTCTTGTTTCCAACTAGGACGATAATGACATCATTCCCACGCTCATTTCTGACGTCGTCGATCCACTTAGTGGTGTTGAGGAAGGAGGCTCGGTCTAGCTCACGAGTCAGACGCAGACAGGTCAGCGAGTTGTCGGAAGCCTCAGGCTCGCCGTGATTGTACGCACTACTGATATCGAATACGACAACGGCCACTGACGAATCTCGGATGTATGAAGGGATCAGAGATCGAAAACGTTCCTGGTGTAGCATGATGACCGATGTAACGCGCGCGGTCAGTGAGCCGGTGAGCTGAGGATGACAGAAACCCGGTGCAAGACCTTGATCGGCCTGGACCCCTCGGACATACCTGGCCAGCAGTATCCCACAACTGTAGCCTGACTGTCCTGTCTTCGAGGTACATAGTCTTTGAGAGAAAGTCGATGCCGATAGTAGCTTGGTATGTGTTGTCGAATGTATCATACATCTAATGCGAGAAGGCGGGTCGCCATGGCAGGGTGTCAACATGGCAGACAGTAAGTGATCGAGGGGCTAGCGCAGGTATATCCTCTAGACATGGCTACATGGCTCGTGGGACGATTCGAGAGAGGAGGCGAGATGGCAGGTGAGGTGAGCTCGTCAATTGACTCACAAACCGAGTTATCAGCGACGTCTGAGAGAAAGCAAGAGAGCATATGGATAAGCTTTTACAGTTAGTAATTGTACCGCCAGCAGTATCAAGCCAGGTGAAGGCGAAAGAAGATAGCGGAGAGGATCAGCTGTACCTTTCCGACACTCTGCTCGCCCAGGAAGACAAGTTTAAACTTCTTGAGCTAAAGTGATAGGCGTCGTTCGGAGCATTCGAAGGTTGACGACATATCAGAGAGGGACATGTCTATCAGTATGGCCGGATCCTTGAGCGTTCAGGAATATGGACGACAGAGCGGAAGGAGGACCGAGGGCTGGGTGGCTGACGCACCGGATTGGCTGGCGTCGAGGCAAACTCCTGGCCTGTTGGTGACTTTGCTGGAGGTGCTGCGACCATTGAAAAGGAAGTGACGGAAAAGGGTATAGGTTGAGAGAGAGCGCGTTGAGGAGGCCGTTGGATGAGAATCAGGAGACGGTGTCGATGTGAGACCTGACATCCTGGGTTTGGGTGACCGCAGCTATATTGTGACGATCAACCGTTCAGATGAACTTCATTTTCACTGGCCATCAACCGCTCGTGCAATCGCTCCAACTGGTGGGTGTCTTTTTAATAAACTAGTCTGGCATTTAATCATTCTAAGCTGCTCTCGCCCTGAGAGGCAGCAAAGTTGAGGGTCTCCATCCTGCCTTTGCCTTTGGTCTCCTTCTGAAGCAGATCGGTCAACACCCTGAAGCTCCCCGGGTCGATCAGCATGATCTGAAGCGATTGTGAGATAAGAGGGGTCAGCACCAGATGTGGAGATCGAGGATGTTGGCAGGTTATCGTGATGACGTGTTCCCAACTTACCACCTCCCAATCTTCCGATCCAAAGTCGTCCTCCTCGACCGTTTCTGCGACACCAACAACCTTCTCCTTGAGACGCTTGCCGTCCTTTGTCGGCATGGTGATTCGAACTCGCATCCGAGCCCTCTGGATGGGCAGTGTCGACGAGGCCTGGAGAAGCTTGATGCATTCGAGGGCCTAGTTGGGTACATCGATACAGTACGCAGCGGTCAATTAAGCGCATGAGTATCTCTTGTTTGACCGATCGAGAGTACGATAGCAGAAGACGATAGGAAATAAGGCAATTCAAGACGAACCTGACTCTTGGCGTTCTTGTCTGACTTGACGCTGTATCCGATCTCTGCCATCGCCTTTTCGATCATCGAGACACTATAGGGGCGCTGCGTCGCAGGATCGACGCATTTCTCTGCCACCTGGGTGGCGATGTCTTTCGAGATGTTTGTCAGGTTATGCGAACGTTCCTTCTCGCCGACCTGGAGTTCGCCTTTTTTGAGGATCTGGTGCGACAGAGGGAGATAGACCGATCAGCTCACGACCAGAAGGCGTGACCCAAGCCGTAGAATGCACACGGGCCGGACAGGTGGGGAGCACGACGTCGAAGTCGGCATTGACCGAAGGGTCGAGAGAAGGATTGAGGGACCGACCTCTTTGACGATTTCAGCCTGATCCGTCTTAGCAAAGCACTTCTGAAGCTCGTCAGTGTTGGCTGCCTCACCCTTGGAGACGTTGATGAAGACACGGTCGATCTGGAGGACCTCGTCCAGGTCAGTCTCGACGCCTGTACGCCACTCCTGAACCTTGTTCTTGTAGCAGGCGATCTATGGAGGTGATGGAGATGACATGTGAGCTGGGTGGTGTGATATCGAAGAGGACAAGTAGGACTGACCTCGAACCGCTTGCCTCCCTTCTTGAGACGGACGATGGAGACGTTTGTGAGTCTGATGGGAGGAGTGTTGGGTCAGAATACTTTGGCTGGATCGATCAGGTAATGATTACAGACTTGATCTGAGTCCCTGGCTGTGATATCTTGCCCATAATGAGGGAGTAGTCGAGAAGGAGAAATCGGTTTGGACGTTGCCCTAGAACCGTCACTTTCCGTTTCGTTTGCTTCTCGATCCTTCCTTCGCCATGTCATCATCTCAACCCAGCAAGACGCTCTACATAAATAACCTCAAGTCAGTCAGTCACCCATCAGTTTCAACTCCATCAAATCATGCTCACATTCATCCTCACTCAATTCAACTTTCTCAAATCCCTTTGCCATCCTCAGCGACAAGGTCAAGAAGCCAGGTCGGTCTCCATCTACTCCTCTGCCCATCCATCTCCGTCCCACATGCTCATTCTGTCCATCATCCCCCTCATTCTCATCTATTCAGAGCTACGGAGTCAGCTATACCACCTCTTCTCACCTTATGGACGCGTCGTCGACATCATAGCGACAAAGGTTTGTCCTCTGCTCCTGTCACAGCCCACGACGACCATGACGAATTGCTGCATGCTCATCATCTCTCGCACGTACCCATGGCGGATTCAGACGGCCAAGATGAGAGGTCAGGCTTTTGTTGCGTTTGCTGATCAGGTCGCGGCCACAACTGCGATGCGTTCGCTAGGAGGCGAGACGTTCTATGGCAAGCCCCTGGTGAGTTTCTTGACTTTGACTGTCGACGATAGCTCATGATCCACTGCGGACATCGAATCCTATCGATAGCATGCTCGGCGGGCTCTTCTCCCTGCCCTACTCGTCCATATTTGAATCGTCTCCTGTCAACTTCGTATGCAGCCTTGTCTGCCACACGTCCAACCATTGGCTCCTACCGACTCCATCCACTCGAAATCATCCAAGCCCTCCACCGTGTCTGTCGTGCCGTACTCGACCGACACGAAGTGCTCATCAATGAGAAGGAACACCGTACCCAGGAACGTCCATGTGCTAAACAATTCTCTGCCGACTCTGCCTGTCACAGAACATAACATACTCGAAAACACTCTCCAAAGCCCTTCTTCCTACGTCTCAATCCACCGCTCCTCCTGCTTCCTCCAAAATCGTCACCTCGACCGCTCAGAGAGAGGCTGATGACCTGAAGCGATCGAGAGAAGAGGAGGATACGATCCGGGAGACCAAGAAGCTCAAGGCCGAAGGGGAGATGGTCGATGGGGGATCAGCTCTGGCGAGTGGGAATACCAATGGTCAGGCAGGAGCTGGGCAGGATCAGGACGATGACGATATGGACATGGACGAGGACGATGAGGATGGTGAGTCGCCATCAACGTTTTGAACCAAACAAGCATGGCCATCTCAACTAAACGGTGTATCTTGTTGCGCCTCGCTTTGCGTTTGATGGAAACGTGTGGCCTAAAGGACCCAACCCAAGTTGAGCAGGAGGGCTGGTGTCAGCTGTCTTGGAAATGCAAAGAATCTAGATGAACATGACGAACCCAATCTCATAGAGCTGTGGATGAAACGATCTCGACGTGTGATGCTGATGAGCTTGGTGGCGATAGGCGTCTCCCAGAAGAGGAGGGAAGAACCAAGAGGCTTCTCCTCGCTCCTCCGGCCCGTTGAGACCTTGGATCCAACCATTCCAACCTTTGGCTCCCTGTTCCAATTCATCTCACTCTCGCCCCTACACTTAACTTGACGTCCTACCAATGCCCTGGGAGGTTAGCCCGTCCGAACAGCAAAACCAGAACCGCGACCTCTACTCTCTATTGTTTCCTCTCGATGAGCAACAACACGTAAGGCCATCTTCTTCCCCCTTCTCGTGCTGACTTAGAATCGAGCGCTCTCACTCAGCCCCTTAAACCTCAGTCCCAAACAGTCCTCAAATGCCCGAGTCCCATCGCGGCGTATCGATCGTGTATCGCTCGTCAACCACTCTCACTCGAGGACTGGGAAGCTGCGCGCAAATGTACGGCCTTGCTCGAATCTTTGAAGTCTTGCTCCGAACGTGCCATCCTCGAGGCGAACCGAAAATCAGCCAGACGGAGTGAGGGGGAAGGAAGATTCATGCTCAGAGGAGAATACTCTGGCGGTGCAGTCTGACCGACCCGGTCGATCCGAGTGCTGGAGGACGCTCGTGAGAGGACCAAGGTGAGCTGCCTCTTCATTCTGCTCGAGCCCTACACCTTTCGTTTCCCAGGAAGGAAATTCTCGCCCAAAACAGGAGCTTTTTTATAGTCAAAGCTGAACCTCTCTGGTTTCTGAACGTCAAAAAAGCTCGATGCTGCCGATTATCGCCGATTGAGCGTTCACTACCCTTTTTTGGAGGGTGCTTGGAGTTTTTCTGTCTTTTCCATGTTTTCTTTGCTGTTTCTGTTCCATATGCCCGCTCATCTAGATCTTGTCGATCGTTTCGATCAGAGACAGTCGCTCTCAACGACCCTCCCACATCGTCGTCGTCCATCTCGTGTCAAGTGCTCCAACCGATTTCTTGTATTTACGTAACGATACCCTGCGGTCTTGTCGATAATCATGCAGAAGATTCAAGGCATTTCTCGTTAGTGACGACCAATGGACCGTCAGCGATTGTCGGAAGAGGTCCCGAGACGGATATCGAGAGATTTGGGGAAAGAGGGGTCCCCTTTGGGGTTCCAGCGAGGAGAACGAATTGACGTCATTCGATAGGGCTTGATGGTGGTGATTTGTGTAAGATGGGTAGAGTACTGTGTGTGTGTGTTATAGTCGACTGTTGGATGAGAGTATCGAGGAGGTAGGAGGGGCAAGGCCTGAAGGAAGGAATTGGGATGAGTGGTCGGATTTCCCGATTGGGAAGGAGACGTCACAAATCGGATTGTGTGGCCTCCACCTCGTGGAACTGGTTCCCTCTCCCCCCTTATCAGGAAGAACCTGACTTGAACCCTCTTCCCTCAACACCCATCCTCTCACTTGAACAATCAGCCCTCCGCTTTCATCCAAACCCAACACACCAATCACATCCAACCATGTCCACCAACATCGCCGTCCTCTCTAAGACCCTCAGATCCTCTAGGCTCTCCAAGGCCGTCAAGCCAGTCTTCGCCACTGCCTCCTCACTCAACCCTGCCGCTGAGTCAAAGACTCGAGGCTACAACTCGGCTTCCACCATTTCCCGAGGAACCCACACCGTCACCAAGCGAGCCGGTTGCAACTTCTCCCGCAAGTACAACCCATCAATGGCATCTGCCCATTGTTCAGAGTGGAACGCCTAAAGGTCAGCCCACTTTAATCTTGGTCCAGATCCTGACTGTTGTTTCCCAAATCGTATGCTGACAATTCATCTCCATCTCTCCCTTGCAGACAGTCTCATCGAGTCGTGTCCTTCCCAATCACTCGCATCCGACCCTTGTCGCTACCCTTCTCGTTTCCCATCCCGCCTCGATCCTCGTGATCTCTGTATTTGCTAGCACCATGTATCACTATCATCACATTCGCACCCACCTCAATCCTACCCTACCCCTTCACATGCACATCATCTCTAGATCGGTTTCATACCATTCTCTGCTTTCGCATCGTCCCTTGGCTGGCTTGCTCGTCTTTTCGTTTAGCGTATGCATCCCCTGCCTTGGTTCTGTTCCCTGAGAATCCGTTTGCCAACTTCCAGAAAATTAAAGATATGAGGATGTCATCAAAATCGTCAAAAAGGTATGGTAATAAGAGTGGTCGACGCCATGAGCGGTCAGATGGAGTCGCGCCAGTGACATGATTGTCCAAGTCGATTTGTCGCTCTCGTCAGAACTGCAATACGGCTCAAGGTTAGTGCCGATCTGGCCAAGAGATTCCTGCTACGCCTACTCACAAGCATGTACGCCTTGGTCAGGGGCAGAGTGAGTGCGGGCGGGATGTCCATCAGCTCTCCATCGGCCGTAACCTCGTACGTCTCGGCGTCGACTAAAGGTAGAACAAACCATCAGCTAGGCCTGCAAGGGGATCCTTCGATCAAGCAAAGGACTCGCCTGTCATGACCGGAGTCAAGTCGTTGTGCTTCATGTCCTTCTTGCTGACCTTGCGACAATCCTTGACGGCAGCAGCGCTCTTCTTGAGATCGTATGACTCAATCGTTCCTGCAAATTAGGCTGGACATGTCAGTCACATGGTGTTTCACTATAGTATGGTTTGATCAGGTGGCGATTCGACGGACCGGACGTAATCGAGACCTCTGACACCCAGATGACGGAAGAAAGTGCAGCGGCACCCGGCTCGCATGCCCACATCGGTCGACCAAACTATACAGTGGGAGAACGAAAGGTGGCGGTCAGCTCATGGCTAATGATTGGTGCAATGGAGGTGGGTCGAGGCGTACGATGGGCTGAACAGTCGGGATCGAGGCGTTTGCTTCGCCCATCTGGGGTTCGACGCAAAGGTCAGTCGATTGAAGACGGGGTTAAGCGAGAGCATAGGGATCACTCACCTGAGCCCAAGCAATGATACCGCCCTTGACGACCATCTCTGGCTTCTGACCAAAGTTGGCGGGCGTCCAAAGCACAAGGTCGGCAAGTCTGGATACAAGTACGGCTCTCGATCAGGTTCTATACAGAATGAGACGAAACAGAGCCACAAGAAACTAGCGCTTACTTTCCAGGCTCGATGCTGCCGATGAGATGTGACATACCATGAGTGATGGCCGGGTTGATGGTGTACTTGCTGTGAAGGACAACAGGTCGCAGAGTAAGTTCGAGGTCGACCTTGGACCAGTGGAAAGGGAGGTGACGAACCTGATGTATCTCTTGACACGATTGTTGTCTCGACCCTCCACGTCACCTTGAAGAGGCCCTCGCATCTCACGGTTCTAGGTATGGGACGGATCGACCGAGCGTTGATCTCATCAGCTTGAAACCTTCCCTTACAGACGAATGTTTCAAGGCGAGATGGCACATACCTTGGCTGCCGTCCTCCAGGTACGAGAGACCACCTCGCCGATTCTCCCCATGGCCTGGGCGTCCGAACTAGTGTCGAAAAGGGCGTAAGACATCGCCTCAGAGGTGATGTCATTGAGTCGGGACTCTCACCTGATCATGGAGATCGCTCCAGTGTCATGTAGTACCTAATTAGAGACAGATATGTGAAAAGACAGTTAACAACAACTATGATCCAAAGCCCCTCGACCGCATGAGCGACGGCGATCGCTTACATCTTCAGCTGCCACAGTCTCTGCCCGAATACGTGAGTCTAAGTCGACGGCGCCAGAGAAATTAAGGTAAGAGTTTAGGATCAGGCAAAGATCTCAAGGGTCAATAGAGAGGAGATGGAGCGTAGGTACTCACCAGCAAAGGCGATGTCCTCCGGGATGGACTTGTCAAGGTGGTGACAAACCATAAGCATCTGATTGGACGTCAAGGCAGGTTAGCGTTATGGAAGATCTAGGAAACTGAATGAGTCCAGACTGACGTCGAGATGCTCATCAAGGGTGTTGTTGGTAAAGGGTCGAGTAGGGTTGGTAGATGATGGAAGCACGTTCGACTCGCCACATACGACGATGATGTCTGGTGCATGACCTGAGCAAACGATCGATCCGGAAAGAAAAGATGAGAACAAGTGCAGGCGAGCGGGATGGACTGCACGATGATGGCGATACTGTCGACATACCTCCACCAGCTCCCTCTGTAGATCAAATCGAGCAAGCGAACAGTCAGCCATGTGGCACCCTCAACGTTCAGTCTAAGAGAAGGACAGACCGGTATGATAGGTGTGGATCGTTCTCCCTGATAATTGCATGTAATCCAGTCAATTTGGGTTGTTGCAACAGGTGTGAAGGCATCGGATAATTACCTTTGAAGGCAGCAATGGTGCTCTCGACGAAACCGCTCTCGTTGAGTGTATCGGTGTGGATGTTGACCTAAATCATCCGCGATTAGACTGTGCAGTGCAGATTGGAATCGAACTCGAGGCAAGAGCGCTTGTCAGGCGACTGACCTGGACATCATACTTGTCGGCGACTGAAAGACAGTTGTCGATGTTGGAGGGTGTGGATCCCCAATCCTCATGTAGCTTCAGACCGACAGCACCCGCTTTGATGATGTCCACAAGACCATCTGGTCCCGAGTCATTTCCCTTACCAGTGAAGGCGAAGTTGAGTGGGATACCGTCAGTCGCGGCCATCATGTTGTGCATGTTGGTTCGGCCAGGGGTGCAGGTGGTCGCGTTTGATCCTGCACTTGGACCGGTACCACCTCCGATGAGGGTCGTGGTACCAGAAGCGAGAGCCTTGGGTCAAGGATGTGAAATCAGCCAGAAGTCAAGCACGACGCAACTCAAGACGGCTGAGCGCGCACCTCGCTCCATAGCTGGGGGCAGATGTAATGAACCTATATGAGCACAAAATGTCAGTTCGGTTGAGGTAGAATCGAGCCCAGAAACGAGCAAACGACTGACGTGAGCATCTATCGCTCCAGCAGTGACGATGAGCTTCTCGCCTGCGATAACCTATGGTCCAACGGAGGTCAGCGTCAAAGTCGATGATCGGGGCAGGCTGTAGGAACGGCTTACCTCGGTATTAACTCCGACGATCATGTCCGGGTGGACCCCATCCATGATATCCGGATTGCCAGCTTTACCGATGGCCTTGATCTTGCCTTCGTTGACTCCGATATCGGCCTGCGGAGATAAAACAGTCGGTGACGATCAGCAACAAGGAGTCGTATCTTAAGCACAAATCGACACGCCTTGTAGATCCCGCTCCAATCGACGATCAATGCGTTCGTGATGACCAGGTCGAGAGTCTGACTGTCAGATTTGTTTGTCGCCTGTCCTTGTCCGTCTCGAAGTGATTTGCCTATGGCAGAGGCGGGTGAATGTCAGATACACAGACGCCTCACTAGGACCCTTATCATCGGCGAGATACCGGCTAACCTCCCCCGAATTTGCATTCGTCGCCATACGTGGTCATATCATGTTCAACCTCGATCCAGAGTTCAGTATCTCCTAGGCTAATGCGAACCGAGCATCAGCGGGGGTGAGGATGAGGCACAAGTTCAAGCTCCAGGATTGGCTGAGAAACTCACCGAACACGATCACCAGTAGTTGGCCCGTACATTGAGGCATCTGAATCGATAGTATGATCCAGGTTAGGAAAGTTCAAGGTTCTAAATACAGGAAGAAAGCAACTACTCACACGTCTCTCGCGAGACTACATTAGGTTCGTTTATGGTGAGTGCGCCAGGCTCTTCGACGTGTTCAAATCCAGAGCTCTGTATGTTCTTAAGGATCTCATCCCAACGGCTCTCATCGACCAGGCCTGAACCGAGATTGGATCCTCCCTGGACGATGCCGTTCCCTCCTATCGAGACTAGAGAGACAGACCTTGACTCTCCAGGTTCAAATCTGACGGCAGTACCTGCATAGATTTGGTCACATAACACCAGATCAGATCATGGCCGAATGGGATCAATCTCGTGTTAAATGAAACTTGACTTACCTGCGGCGATATCGAGATGTCTGCCGTACGCTTGACGTCGGTCGAATGAAAGTCTTGGATTAGTCTCGAGGAAGGGGAAGTGAGAACCAACCTGAAATACACTATCGTCAGAGCATGTATCATATACTGTCCGACGAGATGCGAGTTCCGCTGACCTGAACCGGTCGATCTCCTGTGTTTGTCACTCGGATCCTGACCCTACTGCGTGTCTTGTTGATGACAACTGGATCCCCTCTGCAGATTACCGCGCCAGCTAGTTTCTCTGGTAAGTAGGCGCCCTCGGACTCCAGCGGGAACAGGTCGTTGGAGGGGACAGGAAGAAAAGAGCCGTAGAGCGCTTGGCTTAGGTCGCCATCGTCCGAGCAGACAGGTTCGTGTACAGTAACGAGAAAGGTACTGAAAGAGGTAAGCAGAGAACAAGTTTAGACAAGATCGTCAGGGGACGTCCACTCTCTCAAGGTCGAAATGTCATGCGCAGCGCACCCTTGAGATTACGATATCAGAATGATCAGCTCGTCAGCATCAGACCCAAGTGCTTGATGATACCGATAGAAACCATACCATCTGGGAAAGTTCCTTCAACCATAACCTCATGCAGGAGAGTAGGCACATCGGCCAGGACATGTCGACGACCGAGGAAGGTCTTTCCCAGCTGCATGAGTTCCGCCACTGAGTGTCTCCCATCCCGGATATATTCCTAACGTCCCACGATGATGATGGCGTGGAGCTCCGTAAGTTTCTGGGGCGGTTGAGCAGCAGTCCTCGTGAAGTGATGGAGTTGTCTGGATCGACTCACTTGGAGCTGGGAGGCAATCAGCGCAGTCGCCTCGGTTTGATTTAGCTTGAGGCCACGAGCGAGTCTTTTCTGAGCAATGAAGCCGACTTGAGAGAGTAGGATCTTGTCGTGATCGCGTGGAAGCAGCCTCATGATGACGAAAGAGATGGTCGGCGTCGAAAGATAAGGACGCACGCGTCTGCAATCGATTCATTTCCGTTCTTCACGCTCATTTTTCTCTCTCCTCTCACTCGAGGTGACCCGTCCCGACGAGTTTAGACCAAGTCTTAAGAGCCATACATCATGGTTTTCTCTAGTTTGCCTCGGTGTAAATGCACGAGGAAGTAAAAGCTAGACAGCGCAAGGAATAAAGCGCCTGCCCCTCATCTCAGATGGAAGTCGATATGAGGGAATGAGCTTGAAACCATCCAAGGTGGGCCAGTTGTCAAAGCAGTTTCCTGAAATGATAGTAGACGTATCAGTGGACTGCAAGACGAAGCCAGGCTAAAACACAATCGGTTGGTGTACCATAGGGTAGTCGGGTAAACTTCAGGAGCGAGGATAGTAGTACGAGGACTGCTGTTTCGACCGGTTTGTGTCCTAAGAGCAAGCGCTGGATTCCTAGAGAAGGTGATGCGCACCTCCGCAGTATGTAAGCAGAGACGACCAGAGTGAACAGGCATGAAGTACTTACCGTCTTCTGCCACTTGTGCGGTAGCTCGCTTGGTAACTCATCAGACTGGAGCTGGTTGTAACAATGCGGACCCCTCAGCGTCTGGTCAGACGTTGATCGACGACGATGAACAAGAGAAAGCTCGCTCACCTTTCGCTTGAGCGGATAGTCCGGTCGTTCGGCTCTGGGCGATACATCCCAACTCCCAGATGACTCAACATTCTGAGAGCCACGTCAGTATTACAGCAGCAGCATTGAGGTGGGAGGCTGACTGATATGGGCGTACCAGGCTGACGCGCGCGTCCGATCGTGCCGAGCTCGGTGGCCTGACGTACACGAAGGGTTCAACCTCAACGACCTCGGTGGTCAGATGGACCCACTCGCCGTCTTCGACGAAAAGCTCGGTGAAGCGGACTGAATTCTGCTCGTCCCATGAGGTCTCTCTCTCCACTTGCACCCACTCGTCATTCTCCACAAGCTTAAGAGTGATGAGCTTCATCTCTCGGTCAGCCTGGGCAGCCTTCTTCGCCCGGTACGCGGCCTTTCGACGTTTATTTCGCTCAGAAGCAAAGACTGCCTTCTCTTCCGCGTTTCTCCTGTGTAAGACCGGATGCGAGCGATTCTACGTCAACCAGGAAGAGGCGGAGACAAGTGGTCGAATACCGACTCCCGGACTAACGGTTTGAGGGCATTCCTGTAGAACTCCAGCTAGTAAGGTTGATGATTCACAATCAGTAAGATGAGAGGTCTATGTGAAGAAGAAAATATAGGCTCACGTCGACCTCGTGATCCAACAGCACCTGTTTTGCCAGCCTGCGAGCCGGACGTGCAGATCAGCAAGGGCTCATATGAGGTCAGGTGATGGGAGGCCAAGACTTCAAACTCACCTATCCTTGACGTCCTTCCAACGCTCTTCCACATACCCGTCGATTCTATGCAGCGCTCGTCCATCTAGTAACACGGTACCAGCGTTGAGATCGGTCTTGTCGTAGATGACGGACCGCTTCTCTCTCTCCGCCCAGAGGTTCAGGATAGACACATGGTCGTAGGGGACTTGCTTGGCTGCGTCTGGATCGAGGCCGGCCCGCCCGAGGGTGTCCCGGTTGAGTTTTTTCCTGTCCTCGTAGACTTCGATAGCGAGCGGTGCGAACACTGCTCGAATCCAGTCGACCGTCACCTCGAGGCCCTGTTGCTCTAAGAGAGCGCCAACGTATGCCTCGAAGGCGTCTGCCTGGATGCTCCGGGTGTTTCTGAGGGCCTGACTCTGGCGTGGATGAGCGAGGAGGCGGTCCGGAAGACCGTAGGCGTTCGATATGAAGCCGAGGGTGCTGTTGGCGACGAGAAAGTCGTGCATCATCTGTCGCATACGGATGTTCCCGGATCGGGGTAAGTCTGGGTCTTGAGAAGGAGGATGGGAGACTGGTTGCGAACCGTACGCTCTCCGACTGTCAGACCTGGGCGAGTCTCGTCGATGTGGATAGTGATAGCGAGACTGAGGATCGAATCACCCATGAATCTGGTTAGAGTATCAGTTTGAGGCGATGGTATAGTCAGTTTGAGGCAGGACGGGTGAGGGAGAGTATGAGACGATTCGGTTAGAGAGAGTCGAGCTTGATGTGAACGAACTCTAGACGCTCGTAGTCGAGATGGGAAGGGGATTCATAAAGAGCTCGATCTTGGCCAGTGTAGGAAGGATGAGATCTATAAGTCTGCTCGAGTGGGCCGACGATGGGAATGAGGGGAGGCAAGCGGCTGTTGTGGATGGTGTGAAGGGCGGTGTAGAGGTTAGGATGAAGGGACTGAGTGGCAGAGGCCATCAGGAGTGTGGGCGATGGACTGTGGATTGAGAGGATAGCGAGAGGGCTCGAGCGAGGGGAATGGTGATGACGAGTGTTGAGCGTATGCTCGTTCAACAACCATGACGACTTGTAGCCCTATCAACGTCTTTGCTGTTCGTTCTCCCTTGGCCAACATATAGATTCCCTCGTGGACTGAATCATTCCTAACCACGCCCACAGACGACGCTCAATGCCCAGCTTCGAGCCAATCGAGCCTCTGGAAAGGCAAGTTGCCCAGAGCCTCTCCCACAAGCTCAATCGCTAATTCTCCTCCGTCCCTCGCATCCATACAGGACTTATCAGATTGGCTCACACCTCGCCTGTTAGAGTACAAGGCCGCAGATGGTTCCCCCCACAATCAACCTCCCGATCTCGTCATCGTCTCGATTCAGGAAGCTGGCGAACTTCATCTCGCTCGTACGCTCACCGTTGCTGGCGATACACTTCTTCTTGTCACCCCGTGCCCGTCCGTCCTGACATCTCATTCTCACCGGTCTTTGTAGTCTCCGGTCTCATGAATCCACTCGTCCGTTTGTTTGCCGTACTTCGCCTGACACACTTCCCCTAATCAGACGTCATCTAAACGAATCCAATCCTCCGCCACATCCCACTTCAGCTCAGCCTCCTCACGCTGCAGATGTCATCCGTTCTATCTTCTCACGCCTCTACCCTCTCGGCGGACAGCGTCAGGGAGCGATACTCGCTGCTCGGTATGGCTAACCAGGCCAACGTGGTCTCCTGGGTTTACGCACTCGACCGGACCCTATCTAGCAGCGGGCGTGGAACGGGCGAGAAGGGACGTATCGTGGGCAAGATGGAAAAGGCGGGCGTCAATCTTGGCTTCGTTGGAGGTCTGCTGGGCAATAAGAGCGCGACCGCATCTCGACTGTGGGTCGAGAGGCTTGCCGACTCGGGCGAGAGGATAGTCGAAAGCATCACGTGAGTCCACAGGCAGAGACTTCAGAAAGCTTGAGCTGACAACCAAACTACCCATCTCAGTGTCGTCGCCGCTCACTTTGCTCCTCACCCCGAAGGAGTCGAGCAGCGAATCCAGAACTACGCCCGATTGACTGCCCATCTTCAGCTGCCCTCTCGTCCTCTCATCGACTGCCCAACACCGACCTACACCCAGATCAACGACTCAGACCACGTCATCTTGCTCGGAGACATCAACTATCGGCTTGGAGACACGTCAGCGGGACCGCTGCCTTCGAAGGAGCAGATCGTGGAGACTATTCATCGATTGGCAGGTGATGGCAAGGGTTGGTCGGAATTGACCAAGTGGGACACGCTTTCGATGCTGCAATCAGAGGGAAAGACGCTTGGAGGCTTCCGCGAGGCTAAGATTGACTTTGCCCCCACGTACAAAAAGGTCATGGGCCAGGTTGGACAGTATAGGTCAGTGCCGTCAGCACGTCGTCATCTCGGATCAGAGGGTTGCTGATTCAGGCCGACGGAACCCGTTTCTTAGCACTAAGCGGACACCGTCATGGACCGACCGGATCCTGTTCTCCTCTCCATCTACTATCACTTGCTCGACTTACACCTCCATCTCCCGACTCACCCTTTCTGACCATTCCCCTGTTGTCCTCGCCCTGTCCATATCGTCGCCTGCATCGCCCTCTCCAACAGCTGAGGTTCGTCAGTCGTCGCCGCAGGTCAGTCGTGCCGTCAGCACGACACGGATACTCGCAGAAGCTTGGGTTGGATGGAGTCTAGATCGGCTCATCGGATTGTCATGGCTGGCGTTGCTCCTTCTCGGGGCCGGCAGAGGTGTATCTGTAGGGGCAGGTGTACTGGTAGCTATCTTGGCTCTCGGCTGGTATCTTTCTTGATTTTGATAGAATGTATCGCCTATCGGTAACCGACCCGCGTCTGGGTTGAGGAGAAGCGACCTCATCGCGTTGCCAGAGCGCGTTCCTGAAAACCCTTTGGTGAGATTCCGCTAGATTATATTCCATAATTATCGACCTTGCGCCAGGTCCGTCCCTCGACATCCCTAGTCGGTCCCTTCGACAAATCGACCACTCATTGTCCGCCCATCCTCTGGCCTGCTCGACGATGTAGAGGTATAAGATTCGACGGGGTCAGAGAAAGGAGAGCTGTCTCGGTAATGGGAGGGATGAAGTTCGTCGTGACGAGGCTGGTCGAGATGGACGGTGGAAGATGATGCGGATTGATCGAACCCGAGTGAGGTGGAGGAATTGGCGTAAAGCTGGTTCGAGCCGTATGGATGGTTCCCCTGCGGGAGGTCATGGGTCCTCGGCTGAGGCGATCTCGAGTTCCTCCTCTCCCTGCCAGCGGGATCGGGGTTGTTCTGTCGGACGGCGTTGTAGAGTTCGATCGAATGACCTCCGCGAGTCCGCTGACCAGCCTCATCGTCTAGACCTGGGAGACCAATGTCATCGTCATCTCCGAGGTGGGACCAATCGTTGTTGTTGTTGCTGCTCTGGAGCCAGCCGCGTTTCGAAGCCGTTTGGGCTAATGGGTCCGTTGTAGCAGAGCGCCGAGAGAATGGTCGGAAGAGAGAGGCGAGAGAGGTGAAGGAATTGTTGGTAGTAGATTGAGTGGAGGAACTGGGCTGAGCACGGTTTCGCCTGCGACGTCGAAGGCAGACCCAGAGAAGCAAGGATGCCGCTATCACGGCGACGGCGAGACCCGCGACTGTGGATAGAGCGAGGGGATTTGTCAGGAGACCATGTTCTTGGGAAGCCGAGGGATCCCAAGAGGCGACGAGACTGACTAAGGCCCCAGAACCCTCCCTCACTTCCATTGATGGTGGGGACTTTGATCTTCCGGATCTGGCAAATTCAAGGAAGGCCGAGACGGTTGATGAGACAGAGCTAGATTAAGGCAGCATTGATGTGAAAGCGGATAGTCCCACCTGGGTCTAGATGGCTCAAATCAGACAAAGGAGACTTGTCAGCACGAGATTCAATGGTATAGCGTCAACCACGAGTGAATCCAAACGAACGTCGGTCGAAGAGGGTGGGCTATTTGCGTACTGAAGAGCGGAAGACGATTCGTAAGGTGAGTAAGGAACCGACTAGAAAGGTGAATGGCGAGACGACTTGCTGTAGTCTTTGTATAAGGCTCGCCTCCCTGTTGCGGTAACATGTCGAGCAAGAATAGAAGATGACTGGATCAGACGTTGATGTTGCCAACTGCGGTTAAAGAGGGATGCGTCATCGACTGGAGACTGACACCTCTTCTATCGAGACTGTGAGGGTAGGCGGCAGGTTGTATACCCAATGAAACAATCCGAGTGAGATGGCAGATGGACGAAGATGAGTCAAGCTGAAGGGTAGGGACTTGGTTCGGCAAGAGGGAGATATGAAACCGACTTTTGAGATAAACGGCTGAAGCCTTGGGCGATATGGTTGGAGTGCTCGGTAGTAGGAGAGGGGAGCATGAGATGAGTAGCGAATCTGATGTCGACTCGTCTGAGTCTGAGTCGTGGGTGATGGTGGGACGAAGTAGGGGGAGAGGCAAGGCAAGGTGAGGCAAGACAAGGAGAGGCTCGAATTGATTTCGGTTCATCTCCTCCAGAGACCATCTCCTTGATCCATCGACCCTTACCCTATCCAGCCCTGCTCTGCCCTGCCCTGCCCTGTCCTACTCTCCCTCACCCCCATCCACCACGAGCTCATCCCCTCTTCCCACATGCTTGGCCCACCCTCAACAGCCGCATCAACTTCTACCAAATCCAACAACATTCCTCCCTCAGCATGGACTCCTACCAAATATAAGCTGCCCCCCGTTCCACCTCCTCCAGACTCTAGAGCACAAGCCGCATTCACCGCCGAGCTGTCAGTCATCTTTCTCTTCCACCCACCCCGTCCTTCCGCTCATCTCTTTCCGCTACCTTCCTCAGCGCGTTCCGGGCAGCGAACGACTCACACGGTAACGCCAGTCGCGAGCCTCCTAATAAGAAGCTCAAGGCGAGAAGAACGATCGACTACTTTGGCCAGACCTCAAAGTACAACACAGTCAGTCTCGTCCTCCGACCCTATTCCCTTTGCCATGTTCGCCTTACCCATACTTCCCGCCCGACCGACGCTTCCCCCTACCGACGCTCCCATCAACAGCTTCGCCGGATCAGGCCCAACTCTCACTATGTGCCCCACCCGAGACCCGACCCAGAGTTCATTGTCGATGTAAGATCGCTGTTCTCTATCTGGTTTCGCAGCAGACCCCCCGCCAGCGAGATCCTTCCTGATCATTTCAGCGCGTCATCGACCCTACACTATTTTCTTCGTATGGTCACATCAGCTCCTCCCACCCGCTGCGTATGCCTCAAATTCCTCAACCTCTCTATGCGAAAAGTTCGTGCATTCGAGTGTCAACAAGATCAGGAGTCCAGTAAACGTCGTTACAGTTCGTCCTTCAATCGCATATCATCTGTGCTCCATCACCTCATAGAGCTCACATGTCCTCACCATCTGCCGAAAAGTGGACCCCGGAAGGTCGTAGAGTTCTCACTGGGGCTCAGAGTGGAGAGTTCACGCTCTGGAATGGTCTAGCATTCAATTTCGAGACGATTCTACAAGTCAGTCATGTGTCGCTTCAGTCGTTCTCTTCCCTGGCGATTTGCTTGTTGCATCGCTGACAGATCCAAAACTCATCACGCCTAGGCACATGATTCAGCAATCCGATCGATAGCATGGTCTCATTCGTCTCGATATCTTCTTTCTTCTGACGATTCTGGTCAAATCAAGTATTTCCAGAGCAACATGAATAACCTGGCCATCCTACCCGGCCATGCTGGTCATTCGTGTAGAGGATTGAGCTTTGGTAGTGGCGATTCACGGTTCGTCAGTGCGGGAGACGATGGCTTCATTAGAATTTGGGGATTTGAGGAAAGACGAGAAGAGCGAGGATGGCGAGGTCAGCACTTGTTTCAATCGTGGCCGTGCATGCTTTCAAATGGTAACTCATTCAGTGAGATATTTTGGCCATTCTCAGGTCATGGACAGGATGTTCGATGTGTCGACTGGCACCCAACCAAGGGACTCATCGTATCTGGCTCGACGGACGACAAAGTATCGTTCTGGGATCCACGGTCTGGGCAAGCCCTCGCCTCGTCAGTTATCCAACTAACCTTTTCGTTTACGGTCATAGTGACAGCGTCGTGCTGACTACTCGATCTCTTGTCTTTGCCGTCCTCAGGTATCTTCACAAGAATTCTGTTCTCGCCTGCTCTTGGAATCCCAACGGTCATCTCGTCGCTACTGCTTCGAGAGATACCAGTGTCCGCGTCTTTGATATTCGGACGTTCAAGGAACTAGAGGTCTTCAAGGGACACAAGAAAGATGTTGCCTGTGCGTCTCCCTTTTCTCGACCGTACCCCTGATGGGTTCTGCGTGCCTCGTGGATAAGCTGACGCGCAGCTGCGCCGTCCAAACAGCCCTTGCCTGGCATCCGATCCACCATGATCTGCTCTCCTCGGGCGATTTCTCGGGAACCATCATCCATTGGAACATGGCCAGTCCGACGCCCCGAACCATCATCGACAATGCTCACGAATCCCAGGTCTCGTCACTCGATTGGCATCCTCTTGGGCATGTTCTGGCGAGTGGAAGTAACGACTTTACGACCCGATTCTGGTGCAGAGGTCGCCCGGCCGATGAGGATCCGTCCAACGGAGGCGCTGCTGGATACGGTGGAGGCGGTGGTCTCGGTGGTGGAGCATACAGTCGAGTCCTCAACGCAGACGAGAAGCGAAAGGCGGCAGAGGCGATGAAGGCTCAACAGGCTATGGAGAAGCGCCAACGTAAGTCAACGAGTCATGTCCATCCTGACCGTCTTGAGTCAAATCGGGCGAGTGCCAACGAAGGTTCTAGCCTGACCTTGCCACCCATTGTCTTTTTGCCAACATCAGCCGCGGAAGAATTCGTACTACCCGGTCTCTCAAACTATCAGGCCTCCTTCGCTTCTGGTCCTTCGCCGTTTGGCTCCAACCCGAACCAACAATTCCCGCCGCTGCCTCCTCCGGGCTTCTCAGATGGTCAGCAAATGCAAACTCTGCCTGGATTCGGAGGAGGTCCACGGCCCGGACCGGGTGGCCCCAACGGCTCCTGGCAAGGTCAGGGTCAGGGGGGACCTCCAGGCGGTCCCTGGGGAGGACAGGCACCACCACCACCACCTCAGGCTCAGATGTCTTCTTGGTCGAGCGGAGCAGGTTTCCAAGGAGGAGGTGGCGGATTCGGGAGTGGAGGTGGGCAGGGCAGGGGTGGCCACCATGGTGGCGGCGGCTTTGGGGGCCAACCATTCGGGGGTGCGAGAGGGGGTGGACCTTTACCGAGCCAAGAAGAGATGCTTCGAGGGATGGGCGGGAACAACGACGAACAGAGAGGCGGGTGGAGTCGAAGGGGTGGTGGTAGTGGCGGTGGTGCCCCAGGGGGAGGGGTTTATAAATGATCAGGCTACAGCATACGTGTCAATTCATTTGCGAGAGTGTAGCGCAAATCAAGCGATTAGTGAAGAGCGTGAGCAAGTATCGGCCGGACTGAGTTCTCCAAAGATACATGGTTCAAGTCTAACTGTGAAAGATAGTGCAAACCAGCAGACAGACGGCCAGGAGACGAATAGACGCAGACGCGTGAGCAAAGTGCGGTCTAGCGAGGAATGAGTCATGCAATGGCTTACTTTAGTTCAATCCTCTACTGCCCAAAGGTTCCTCCCTGCTGAGCAGCTCCACCCATGGCCTGCATACGCTCTCCAACCTTCGAGACGGACACGGTTGAGTGGGACGAAAGGTCAGCAGGAAGGACGAGACCGCAAGCTGCGAACGTAGAGACGGAACGTAATGAAGGTGAACTGACCTTGGCGTTGACCTCGAAGAACTTGGCAACACATCTGATTACATAGCAGACGTTCATCCAACCAACGATGGACCATCGGTGTCAGTGACGAGTTCCTGACCAAAGTCACGGATGGAGGTGCTCACCTGTCGACGCAGACGCCCTCGCCCTTGTTAAGGTCGGGCTCAGCGTATCTCTCGGAGATGCACTTTGTGTGGCAAGATCGAACGAGTCTGTCGAAGATGTCGGAGCTATTGACGTAGCAGGGAATCAAGTGGGTGAGTCGTCTATCGTTGGTGGAAAAGAGAACGCGCCAAGGTACCAGGCCTAGAGAGATGAGGGGGTAGGTCGAAGATCGAGCACGACGAACATCATGGAGAGCTCTGCCTCGGCCATCTCGATCTGCTGGGGATTTATAGAACCCTGGTTTTCTGAAGAACGGGTCGTAGGGGAAGCAGGAAGGTTAGGTATCGAACATGAGAGGTTGAGCAAGAGCGAGAGGCAGAGAGGTATTAGGCTTGTAAGAACGTACGGGTAGCACCTCGACCGAAGAAAGACTGTCGAGTGAAGGGATGGAAGAGAGAGGGAAGATGATGGAAGCGTGAGCGAGGCAAGAGAGTGGGGAGGACTCGAGAAGGGTCAGGTAAAGACTGACCATGATTGATAGTGGGGATGAGTGTATGGGTAGTTGTGTGTGTGTGGGGGGGGGGAGTGGGTATAGAGCAGGCTAGTGTGGGGTGGTGGGGGGTCGATGGGTCGGGGAATGGTGTATGTCGACTGGATTTTTGGACTCGGGAAATGAGTCCAACCTCTCCTTGACGATCCTCCCTTCCCTCAATCTCGTACCTTCCCCTCCTCCTCCTTTTCCCTTTCTACGACTCCTTCCTCGCCTCCTCCTTCCTAGTCACATCCTCCTCACCTTCCCTCATCCTCCATCAATCGAATCAACACATCTCCATTCACGACGCGTCCATCAAGAGCCCTCTGACTCGACTCCGACTCCCCCCCTCTCTCAATCACCTCCCCCCCTCTCGAGCCCACACCCCCTCTTCACGCAAGCCACCTTGACAGGAAGCTTTCCTCGAACCTCAACCTTCCTCCGAAGAACCATCCTCCTCGGTCAATTCCTCTCTCGACGAGCTTCCCTACCTCAGCACCGCGCCAACGACTCCCTTCGTCCAAAAGCCCTTAGCCCTTTCAACGACCGCCCGCCCGCAAGCCATGTCGTCCCAGCACGTCTCTCACTCTTCCGGTGGCTCAGTCTCCAGCTCGAGCAACGTCGTCGGTACTCACTACAGGGTCGGCAAGAAAATTGGAGAGGGATCCTTTGGTGTCATCTTCGAAGGTCAGTCTCAGCCCCCTTCTCGCGACAGGCCTCTCGCTCGGTCCAGACCCCCTTGCTCTTCCTCCTCTTCCTCGATACCCTCGCTCTGCCTTCAACCGAGCTGGCTTCCTTCGCGATGCGCGCTCCCCAGAGCCCACCTCCCCGAGATGAACCCTGAGTTCGTCATCCTTGCCGTTCCCGTGCGGCACCGTGCCTCGCAGTGAGACGGTAGATGGTCGATAAACAGCAGCCCTCGTCGACCTGCCCTTGTCGCTCCTACTACTCGCTTGGCGATGATGAGTCTGTCATTGTCTGTCTTTGAACTTCGCGTTGTTGATGCACATGTACCGTCGTCCTTGCTGTTCGTTTGCCTACGAATCACCGCTGAGCCGACCGCATCTTCTTTTGCAGGTACCAATCTTCTCAACTCCCAGACCGTCGCAATCAAATTCGTTAGTCCTTTCAGTCTCAGAACCCTAGCTTGGTACCTCAGGTCTGACAGTCCTGGACCCTTTCCTTCCACGCACCACGACAGGAGCCACGAAAGTCAGACGCTCCTCAGCTGCGAGACGAGTACCGAAGCTACAAGATCCTCAGCGGATGTCGTCAGTCGAACTCGTTCTGCCGTCCAAACTCCTCGCTCCCGTGCTCTGTACTAACTCGCATGGTGACGACTCTTCCTTCAGCTGGTATCCCTCAGGTCTATTACTTCGGCAACGAAGGTCTCCACAACATACTCGTCATCGATCTCCTCGGTCCCTCTCTCGAGGACCTCTTCGACATGTGCGGTCGCAAGTTCAGCATCAAGACTGTCGTCATGACTGCCAAGCAGATGGTGAGACACCTTGTCTTCTACTTGGTTGGGCATTAACCCTGCTGGAGACTCGCTGACGCGTCTTGCGACTGTCGCCTCCGCTTACAGCTTACTCGCGTCCAAACCATTCACGAGAAGAACCTCATCTACCGGGACATTAAACCCGACAACTTCCTCATTGGTCGACCAGCCACTAAGGGCGCCAACACCGTCCACGTCGTCGACTTTGGTATGGCGAAACAGTACAGGGATCCCAAGACGAAGCGTACGTCTGATGCTTCATCTACAGCGCTTTTGCGTCAACCATACGGCTAAATGCTTGTCTGGATACCGTTCATGTTGGTAGAACACATCCCTTACAGAGAGAGAAAGAGTCTGAGCGGAACGGCTCGATACATGAGCATCAACACTCATCTTGGGCGAGGTACGGCTCCCTTTCTTGATCATGCGATCTGCGCGAATCTTAGCTCAACAATATTCCTTCGTGACCTACAGAACAATCGAGGCGAGACGATCTCGAGGCTCTTGGTCATGTCTTCTTTTACTTCCTTCGAGGTTCTGTGTAAGTAGATGTGGCTTCCGTCGAACAGCCTGATCATCTGACGCTTACGACGGATCCACGGCTGGTCCTCTTACCTTAGTGGCCTACCTTGGCAAGGACTTAAGGCGGCTACCAATAAGCAGAAGTATGAGAAAATCGGAGAGAAGAAGCAGTCGACGCCAATAAAAGAGCTCGTCGAGGGCTACCCTGGTCAGTCTCGTATCATCTTGTTCGATTGACACGTGGTTCATGGCTCACGCTTCGGTGTCATCGGACTATATTAGAGGAGTTCGCCATCTATCTCAACTACGTCCGAAAGCTTGGATTCGAAGAGACTCCTGATTACGACTTCCTTCGCGAACTCTTCACGAAGGCCCTCAAGAATACTGGCGAGGTTGAGGATGGAGTCTACGATTGGATGCTTCTCAACGGTGGGAAAGGATGGGAAGCGAGTTCGGTATGTGACAAGCGTCGGTACAGGCGAGTCTTCACGGAACAATCTGACCCCTCAGCTCTTCTTGTCTTTCCAGTCGGCCTCCAATCTTCTCGCACAAGCCTCCAACGCTGCCGACGGACGTCAACACCGAAGCCGAACCGACCGCGAACGAGAGCGCACCGAGAGGGACAGACAGAGAGCAGCTCAGGCCGGAACACCCGGCTCGGCCATCGCGACTCCTTCTCGTACGAACGCCTCACTCTAGTCGATACGGATCATCCGTCATCCAGCTAACATCCATCCTTTGTTCATTACATCTGATAGCCGTGCTCGCCCGCAACGCCTCATCAAACAACAACGCCAACCGCGCGTCTGCCATCCGCAAGTCGTCGCAGGCGCAACCCGTCAATGGCTCGACCCAGGCCATCGTTGGTGTATCAGCACCATCGTATGTGATCTCTCATCCCTTATCGTGTCTTGTATCGAGCTCACGACCTCGTTTGCTGACGCTCAGACCCGTGTCTCAATCTCGGCGTCAAAGTTCTCAAGCCCATCCTTATGCCAACGGTCCGTACTCCTTTCATCATGTCTGCTTTTGGTTTGTCTACCTCACTGGCAGGAGCTGAGCATGTCTTCCTACGTTTTGACAGATTCGGCTCCCGCTCAGACTCCCTACTACGACAGTGCGCCAGAACCGGTCCGGGCTCAGTCGACGCAGCCGCTACCAACGTCGCAAGCTACCCCGTTGAACGGCGGCGGCTTCCAGGACGATGGAGCGCATGGTCGAAGCTCGGGCGCGAAGCGATTCTGGTGTTGCTGCTAGTCAGCGTCCTGCCACGTCTCTCTCTTCTGCTATCTGCTCTTGCTTTTAGTTTGATGGCGACTCTCTCCTTGCTCGTCACCTCCCGTTTATCTCGCTTCATCTCCGTTGCTTCTCTTGGCTTCGGCTTTCTTGGTTTCCCCTTTGATCCTTTACAGTCCATGCGTCATTCCTTAGACGGGCTGCAGATCTATCGGCTCTCTTCAACGATACCCTTCCTGTGACACGCTTCCTTATGCTACACACACGATCCTTCCCCTAATATCTTCCTTTTTGTCTTCTCTGTTCACTCTTCGCATATGAATGCAAATGTCCCTGGCGAGCCCTTGACTCTGTGCGACTTCCCGGATCATTGTGCCGTAATGTCGGTCGACCAATCACCTGCCCTCATGCCTATACGGGTTAGTATAGATCGGATGAACGCACATGTGTCGCAAGCGCCTCCCACCTATATCTCAAGTAGATGAGGCCAGAGAGGGGCCGATTGGATCGCCCAGCGGCGAGTCCTTGAGCTAAGAGATGACGCATCCCAGCTTCTCGTTTTTCGCTCTGATCTTTCCAGTTGTACGCAATTTGGTGCGGATATCATGGTACTCTGGAACATCTTAAGCGTAGGGGAATCGCATCCTGTAGACAGAGTCAGTATCAATCCAGAGGGTCATGGAAGATCAGCTTGTTAAAACGATTCCCTCACAAAACCCGCTACTTCCCGCCCACAGGATAACGAAACGAAAGAGTTTCGACGCCATACAAGCACATAGCCGCGCATTTTTTGACCCGATCTTTCTGATCCCGTTGAGCTGGAGACTATCAATGAGGGTCAAGAAATAGGGCCACGTCGCCTTGAGTCGACGTCCAAGGGATCGCCCCCTCACGAAAAGTGCGTTTCGCCTCGCGCGCCCTCTTCCTCTCAACCACTATCCCGACATTTTCCCCCCTCGTTCGTCTTTGCCTTCTCCTTTCTTCTTCTTTCCATCACCTATCATCCATACATAACCACCTGCACAACCATCCTGCTATGCATGGCCTACATGCAGGCTCAATGCAAAATCAAACGGCATCCACTCCTCAATCATCTCGCTGACGCTTTTTCGTTCTGCCCTTTTTTTCGCCTTTTCCCCCCTTCCCTCTCCTGCCTTCCTCCCGTTTTTTTTTCTCTCCACGTCTGCCTCACTACTCATCATCCACCACGACCCCATCATCCTCAACATATAGCCTAGGTACGTCACGTCCCCAAAGTGAGTGATGCTCATCCATCTTCATCCAACCTGGTCTCGCTGCCATGAGCTGACCTCGTCAATCTGCCTTCCCTTCCTCCCTCCCTCTCTCCCTCCCTCTACTTTTCTTCTTGTACCCCCCTCGTCATTGCTTGTCTCTTCCCTCCATCCTCAACACCATCGTTTGACCTACAGCTAGACCAACACGGCCTTACCCCGTCCGGGCACGCTTGACGTCGATCTTCCTTGTACCAAATTCGAGCTCATCATGCTGACCTGGCCTTGCTCCCTTTCTCTTGGCCATCCCTCTTACTAGTATCCTTACATGTCATCAAACGCCTCACTCAATACTACATCGAGACCCTGACTGGCAACCATCCTCGTCGCTGCGTCGTCGACTTGAGGTACGTCGCGTCGTGTGATTATTCTCAACCATCAAGACTCGCTCAACGCTGCCAGGCGCTGACCGACCTGTGATCTATCAACCTTGACATCATCATATCGATCAACCCATGACCGCCGAGACTTCAGCACATCCAGCCAGGCACCTGCCATGTGAGATCACTCAACCATCGTTCGCGTCTCGTCTCGTCTCGTCTCGCTTTCCTCCGACCAGGACCGTGCTTACCTCCCTCGTCTCGCTCGTTCTGTGTCAGTGCTGTAGGTCTGCTCTGCCAGTGTCTTTTTCCCGCATTTCCTTCACCTACCTGCCGCCTCCATGACATCATACTGACTTGCCTTCTGCTGCTCCGTTCACCCTTACCATCGACAGGCCGTACCCTTCGCTCTCTCAAGCACCCTCTTCCCGCTGGATACCTCGCATGGTAGCTGACCCGACATCATCAGGCTCCCTTGGCTAAAGGCTAGAGGTGTGTTTCTTCCATCTACTTTCCTGCCTGTAAGGTTGACATTAAGCTGACGTTGTCCGGACCTCGTCCCGCCCATACACCGGTTCTCACTCAACAGCTTCGCCCTTCACCGCCCAAGCAGCCTCGTTGGACCTTTTGCCATTGATGTCGTGTGAGTTTTGGTTCTACATCGTTGATCTTTGTTGCCAGGTGTTCATATCCGTTGTCTCGCCTTACGTCGAACGCATGTACTGACGTGCTTCGACCCTGTCCATCTCCTACCATCCATAGACCAAGCGCTCAGCTCATATCTACTCCTCCGTACACCTACACTACTAGGCGTCACCCCAATATATCATGGTGCCCTCGTTCTCCTTGGCCGTTCCACGAAGTGAGTCCTGTCCACCGTCGCTTGACTTGCTCTTGGTGTGTCTCCGACTGCATCTGTACCCTGACTAACATGGTGTGGCCACTCATCTGTTGTTTATTCATGCATGTCTGTTTATTCATGCATGTCACGCTTATCGTCACCCAGATACTCGTCCATCATGGCTCACCCCCGACCTCGGACCCCAATAACGAACCAATCATCGTCATAYTACCTCCTGGCCGTCTTCTCAACAGCCTCTCGATCCATTTGGGACTTATCGCCTCTCGTTGCTGCTTCATACTGTGAGTATCGGTTCTTGCGTATGTCGGTTCGCGGCATGGAGACATCCATCTGTCATCGGTCTTCTCGAACGGTACAGTGCTAACATGCTTCATTACTCTTACCTTCCACCTATCATTCCGCCTGTCCAACACTAAAGGCCTCACATCGCAACGCGCTGAAACCATGTCCGTCGTCAAGCCATCGTCTATCCGGTCATCTTGAAAGTGAGTGGTGTTGTCTATCGCTCGTATGCTCTGCCTCTCCGCTGTTACCCGTCCTCGGACTGACCGGACGTCACCTCTCTGTCCTCCCTGTCAGTGATCCCTATCACCCAGGTCATTCCCGATCGTCCTCACAGGATTCGATTCCACCCTGCCCGCTTCCCTACCACGATTGTGCGCTGACGAATGTCCCTGTTTGTTTGATTGCTTCCCCTGCTGTAGATTCGGATCGATTCCTGCTTTTTTTTACGACCTACTAAACAGATCGACCAGTACCAAACCTCGTTCCGATTTCCCCCAGCCGTGTATACCGAGACGCTAACCCACCATACGTAAATTCAGTAAAACGCCGTCGTAATCGCGAAATTTTTTTTCACTCGATTAACAGGTCCAGGTTCACTTTGGCCACTCTTTGGGTGAAGATTTTT